>PTEX01000484.1:162044-219197 GCA_003342815.1 Eudromia elegans
GGGGGGGTGGGCGGAACCCGTGGGGTCACGGGCTGCATATCCCCATGGGAACGCGGGGTGTCCTGCAGGTGACACCAGCCCACGAGTGACACGGGGCTCCTGTTCCACGAGTGACACGGGGCTGGTGTCCTGCAGGTGACACAGAGCTCCTGTCACACACATAACAGGACAGGCATGTCCCAGGAGTGACACAGGGCTCATGTCCCACAAGTGACAGGGCGGTTGGGTTTCATGGGTGACACTRTGCTCCTGTCCCATGAGTGACACCGGGCTCAAGTCCCACAGGTGCCAGGGCAGCGGCGTCCCACAGGGGACATCAGGCTTCCACCCCATGGGTCCCATGCGCATCTGTGCCACCGAGGACACAAGACACCGGACGGGGACATGGGGACAGTGAAGCACGTGAGGAGGAGCGAGGTGGGAACCAAGGGGAAGAGCAAGCACTCCAAAGGTGAGTGCTGGGGCCGGGGTGGGGAAGGTCCCGCGGGAGCTGTGGGGACAGGGACCGGGGGCGACCACTGCCACCTGCACCCACCTCTGCATGCAGGAAGGTCCGCGCGGGCCCACCAGCCCCTGCGCGGCCCCCGGGCCCCTGGCCTGGCCTCTCCTTGTGCTTCCTCCCCGGGYGGCCCCGGAACCCAGGACCCAGCGTCCCAGCTCGTGTTCCCTCGGAGCTCCCGTCCACTCAAYGGGCTGGTTTTGAGTCAAAGGGAGGCAGGAATCTGCAGAGCCGGGACGGGCTCCTCTGCTCTCGGAGATCCGGAGTTTCCTAGAGCAGCAGCCCCAGGATGTTTTGGTTGTGCCCTAAAGAGACGGCAGCTAAAACCCTTAGGACTCGCAGCTTCCTTAGGTCTCAATTAGGTCAAATTAGGTCCCTCCGTGGCCGGAGGGGAYGTTCGAGACGCTCTGGGTTTGTCCACAGCGGAGCCAACGCTGCATGGAATGTCCTGGTTCCTCCCCATGCCGCATGCTGGCCAAATCCCCAGCGATCCCAGAGAAAAGGCCGAATTCTGGATATTCTAGGGAGGAAGGTCCCGGCTCCACCTCCGGGGGAAGCGGCAGAACATGCGGGACACCCGATCCATGGAATCCCCCATTCCACTTCCCAAAGCCCAGGTAGACCAACCAGACGATGCCAATGGCGGTTGCAGCCGGAGCCTTCATGTGGAATTAGCCCAACACTCATGACACGTGTAGCGCGGGAAGGGGGAGATGTCCCCTCATGCCGCACAATCACTGCGCCTGCCTTAATGCATGGAGGCTTTGGCCATTCAGCGGATATTTTAAGGAACTGAATTTCAGTTGAATTTCAGAAGAAACTTCAAGACAGGCCCTCTAGATGCTGGGGATACTCCTGCTATTTGAAGGCTGGGTCCTAATTTCTGCAGCTGTGTCTCACGCCATCCATCAGCCGTGGAGCCGAGCCTGSATTTCAGCAGCTCTCCCCTCCTCCAAGGATCCTCTGACACTGCCACAGTGACCAGCCCATGCGGACGCTGCTCTAGGGCAAATGGTTGGAAATGTGGTTGGAAATAACCAGTCCGTTTTTCTTTTTTTTGGGGAAGAAATGGTCTAAAAGTGTTACCATCCCGCAGCAGCTCTGCTTTTGGGTCTCAGGCGTCTCCTTGCAGGCAACTGCCGCTCCACAGAGCCAGCTCTGTGCCGAAGATGGGGTGGCAGCAGCCCAAGCGCTGCGGGTTGAGGTGGTTCCATACCAGGGGACTCCTGGKCTCGGGGACATGTCCCGCCCCGGCCCTGGGCAGAGGCTTCTCCCTGCCATGGCGTCCCCCGGTCTTGGGGATGGTTTTGGTGCTCTGGTGCCTTCCTGAGGGGCCGAGATGTGGGGCACTCCCCAGGTGAGGCGGGGGGATCCGGCCTGTCCCCGTGGAGCAGGAAAGTGTCGCCGGGAGTGGCCTCCAGCCCGTGACACAGCCGCTGAGCCTCCCGTCATGGCACCATGTGGCACCCAGTGAGGTGGCCCCGCAGTCCCTGTCCCTGTGTGGGATGCGCCACAGCCGCCCCATGCTCCCTGTCCCCTCGTAGGACTCGGGGGGGGCTGCTCTGCTGTCCCCACACAGGACATGCCGAGGCTGCCCCATGCTCATGTCCCCATGCAGGACATGCCATGCTCACTGCCTGTCCCCATGTGGGACTCCATGGCCATCTTATGCTCTCCTGTCCCCATGTAGGACACGCTAAGGCTGTCCCACGCTCCTGACCCCACACAGACCATGTCATGATTGCTCTCTTGTCCCCATGTGGGACATGGCATGAGCTCCCTGTGCACCCTCCATCCCTGCATGCAACGGTGGCAGGTCACGGTGGGAAGCAATACGGGAACTAAACGAGGAGAGGCAACRTAGGGTACAAAAGGGCAAATTCCGGAGAGCTTTTAGAGCCAACCCGACTCCCAGAAAATTGTATTGCAGGCTGATGTCCGAGGAAAGCGCCAAGATCTGCAACCCAGGCTCGCTGCGTACGGAGCAGGCAGCATTTCCACACAGCCGCAAGCCTCGGTCTTGGACACACGCAGCGGTAAGTTCTYCTTCCTTGCCCTCTTTCCCCCAATGTCTCCAAGCGTGGCGACCTCTCTAACCACATCACTGCTAGCAGAAAGCAGGTCGCAGTCACAGACAAGTTATTACATAACCATAAACCTTTGCCTGATCTAGGAGCTTCTCGAATCACCCACCAAGAGGCAGGACCGAAGCGCAGGGCGAGCAGTACGCGGTCTTCGAAATGTTGATGCCCATCCCTAAAATTGGGTAAGTTTTGGTGAAAGGACAAAAACACACTGACTGATACACCCTAGGAACCTTCCTTTGGGTCAGTTCTACAGCAGAACTCATAAAACCCAAAGCAACCCCCCAGCCCTTCCAGTACCTATTTTTTCCCCTACCAAGTCCCATTTCCAACCTTTGTTTTTTTCCTGTTAAAACTCTTTTTTGAGAAAATCATGTCCAGGTTCCACAAAATGGTGCCACCTGCACATCTGCATTACGGGCTTGGTCCTCGCCACAATCACCTTGGACCAGCCACAATCACATCTGTCCTCTCCCTGCTCCATCCCTCTCCTTGAGGACCAATTCCAGCGCTAAACCACACGAGCTGGTTATAACTATGCTTTTAAAAGTAGTTTATTTGGATTTTCCACATCCTTTAATGAATTGCAAATATACTAACAGAAAAAGACTTTTTTYCCCTCCTCTAAGACTGTACAATTTTTGAAATAAAGTCAGGAAAAGCAAAAAAAAGACAAATAACATTGCTTCAATGCAAATAGTACACACCACATCCACACATTGCGCTTTTCCGTATTTTTGTTGTAATAAAATGACAGTTCCCTAATTTTTTTCAGCAAATACACTTACTCTAACATTGCTGCCAGAATGCCTTCATGTTTGCCTTCTCTTTAAGGAGAGTGGAATTTTATTAAGTACTGATTTATGGCAGCTATTTAGAAGGTCAAACAGCAGCATGGTCTAAATATTATTTGAATTTATTGGAAAAAAAATCACCTTAAGGGATGATCTTCAAATAATGCAAGGGATGATGTTGAAGCATTAAACCTTTGGGGTAACACGAGTATCCTCCTAAAATCCCAWCCAAATTAAGAGCTCCTTCCAGGCTGTTAGTTGTGCCGTGCTGGTTCACAACTTCCAGAGAACAAAATAAAAGGGGAAAAATGCCCCCAAGTTTTCTAGCTCTGTGGTCCCCAGTTAACCAGTGCTTGGTCTGGAAAACTCCTGGGCGTAGCGCCTGTTTTTTGAAAGCGGAAAACTGCAGGCAAGGGGCAGTGAGGGGAGCTCAGCGTCCATCTCCAGGCAAGGACAACCACCCCCACCAACTTCAGCTGAGTTCTCCAGCTCCCCGACAGACCGAAAAGACTCCTCTTTTTGCTTAGAAAACATGAGAAAGCAGCTGCCCTGATGTTGTGGTGCTTTTTAGTAACTCATCCTTGAGACAGCCTGAGTGGGAGGGATGTGGAGGGAAGGGGATGCAGAGGCCGGGAAAATGACTTTGCTACAGGTGCACTTTGCTATAGGAGAGAGCACGAGACAGGGGGGGATTCACCAGGAAAGGGTCACCCCAGCCTCTCCCCACCTCAGCYCTGCAAGATCCTGCACATCCGGGGCAGCTAAATCATTCCATGATTTTCCAGGCACTTCAGTCACCTTCCGGGACAAAGGCGGCTTAGAAGTACACGGCAGAGGCACAAAGCTCCTTAATATATTATCATTCCTCTCATTTTAGAGATTCCTTTTTACACTATTAGAGTTTTAAGCCTATTTTCCTCTTATTTTAAAAAAAAAGAAAAAAACCAAACTTGCACTTGTGGATTATTTTTTGGGAGATGGAGGTATCGACACAACTCATTGAGAGGTGTGACAGAAAGCAGACCAAAGGTAAGACAAGGACACAATAAGAAAAGCCCCAAAATCTCCTAAAGGTAACTAGAGGACCTCTAAAAAACAATATATGTAGAAAAAAAATTAAGACTGATCACAACAGATATGTTGCTATGAAATTTATATCATTCCCAATTTATTATGCATAAATTGCTCTTTAAAACTGCTTATATCATACACTTTCTTTATGATCATCACATAAAGGGCACCAATCATTGCTGCAGAATGCTACGGAGAAAGACCAGTTTGGACTCCTCGAGAGGGTGTAGCTTCCTTCTCCCAGATTCGGCCTCTGTGGAAAAGGGTCTAAACTCCTAGAGTGAAAACATACTCCGAGAAAATTAAGAAGAAAGCAGAAAAAAGAGCACAAGAGATAATTGCACAAGTTGCATCCTGTTCTGACCACATTTTACAAAACAGTTTTAAAAAGGACACTATCTTAAACAAATATTCACTGAATTTGAGTGTATGGTTCTGATTGTATTAAGGCTTCCATGGTCTTCCAAGTTTTACTAGAAATGCGCAATAACCATGGATTAAAGGTTTGAGGTTTCCACATTACAGCTCTATCTACATTTTTCTCTTGATTTTTCCCTTTATTACTCTTAGAATGAGAAAAAAACAAATCAAGGAGTATATGAAAAAGAAAGCAACATGTTGCCCACTTGTTTGTTTGCGGTACAAAGTAAACACTGACATTTTAGAAACTAGGTGAATAAGTTAATTCTTGGTTAGAACATGAAAGCATTCTGTGGAAGCTGTGATTCTGCAATGCGATTCTCCTGCCACATTTACACTCCTGCAAGGTTGCCCTCTRAGTAAGGACACTGGATATTTCACATAGCCTGACATACTCCCAGTCCTGAGCATGTGCATCAGATTTGTTCACTTGGAGACACTGCAGCTTTAAGGTCATTTACATTCCCTGGCATTTAAGTTACACTACAATATGCAAGTCTTTAACAGCCTGCACTTCTCAACACTGTCCTTGAACTCTGAAATGAAGTTTAGCACTCTGCTTACCAAGAAAGAACCAAACTAAGACACATTTCTGGAAAAAGAACAAGACACCGCTTCATTAGCACTATCCCCACATCTACTGGTTCTGTTACAGCAAACCACAAGTCTTTCTTCCATGATATTCTTCCAGCAAAGGGGAGTCCAAAAACAGCATTTCCTCAAGTCATTTTCTTAAGTGTGTATAAGAGCCAACTGGTCAGACTCAGTAGCAGCTGAATATTGCACTGCCATTAATTCTGGGTACAGTTTCAGTCTGAGTGGTGTACTCATGGTGTCAGTGGAGAATAATGACAGTGCTGGCTCAGTGATGTGAAGACCCAGGATGCAGAGGAAGGGGAGAACACAACAGTACCGAGTCACACCCTCAAGCCCAGCCACTGGCTTTTGGAGGTTAAAATTCATCACTTTCAACTGCATGGAGCTGCGTGTCATCTGCATCCGTCATGCTACTTTCTTGGGATTCATCTGTGCCAACTTAAAAGAAAAAAGACACAACAAAATAGTCAAACAATTTTGGGCAGCTTTGCTACAAGAATTCCTAYGCAATTCCCACACATCGGAAGAAAAATAGTGGTGTCTTTATTAGATGACATGAAAAAAACCATGGAACCAAGCTCCAACCGTTCTCACCTTCTCCTCAAATGTTTTTAAGCCTTCTCCTCCTTCCTCTTGCTTTCTAATATGCTGATCCACACTAGTTTAATAATTGAGATAAGAGCACTAAGGAATTAACATGAAGTACATCTTCTAGAAATAAGTAACCTCATTATTTTAATGCTTTGTTATACAACCTGAAATTCCTGACCCCATGGTAAGTATCAATCAGCAGGTTTCAAAGCTGCCTTGGAAGCAATTTAACCTTCTCACTCCTTCAAATCATACCAGCCATCTGAAATGCTCRTAAATAGTGACCCCCTTATATTACTCCATCAAGACCACTCAAGATTTACAATCACATAATACTMAGTTATTAGTGTTAAGGAATTTCTMCTTATTCCTTTCCTTAATGGCAGAGAACACTGGGCGAGATCCATGGTAACTGCTTTGAGAAACTTGCATTTCACATGCCCTTTTGGATTTGTGGAGAGTTTTTCTGCTCACTCAGCTCAGATGATTGCTGAACTACAGCTTCCAGGAAACTAAATTCCTACTGCTCACATGAATAAAGATTGCATACTCTCCACAGCTTACAAGATTCATGCGTGCATACTGAGAAGCTATCCTAGCTAGTTTTTTGTCTTGTTAAAATTAGTACTAAGGTAAGTATCTTAAAACAGTTGTTCTGCACTTACAATAGTATGAGTTGAATCTGCTCTCTATAGCAGAGCTCAGCATATTGTCCTTTTTCCAGATACCTGACTTGTTTCACATGAATAAATACAGACACCTTCGCTGCTTTAATGCAGCTGCTTCCATGCACTTCCATACAGTGCAGTCTTCTGTACTAGGCAGTTTAATGCATGAAGTGGCTTATATTAGCCCATATATTAAAAATCATCCCCTCTGCAAATACTATTTCAGTTTGTTTTAGCTAGTCCTAAGAGTGGTTCATCTTAGACTGCAAAGCTGTTCTCTGTTTTACCTGCAGAGCAAGGGAAACTGAACTGCTTAGACACAACTTAAGAATCGTGCTTTATCTCAGTTATGCTTATTGGACAGATGAAGTGTTATTTCCCTCTCCTCCTCTCCCTGCTCAGTGGTTAGGTCTTGCTCAGAAGCTCAAGTACTTTGTCTCCATCTTCTGGGCAGAAACAGGCTCATCCTCAGCGACTCACAGTGCTCTACATTAGTCCAACTAAAATAGCGGGGAGAGAAAGTCTGATACTCCAGGTAATGGAACCAGACCACGTTTTAGTATTAAAAACACATGGTGAACAATAAAGGACTAATAAAGTCAACATGATATGCAGCAGCAAATTTAAAAATTACAGAGAAAAACATAATTGTTAATTTTCCCCTCRGAGATTATTAAATTGCTTATTGGTATTTATTTTCTATTACTATCTATTTCTAGTTTGTTTTAAAGAKATATATATATTTATTCAGATTTCCAAATGGAAATACAGAATTAGAGAAAAAGGAGATATCTTTGCCATTCCTTTTCTAGATTATTCTCAAGTAATATATTTGAGAGTGCCTATTTATTCTCATTTCAAATGAAACTGTTTCCACTTTCTTTGAAAGCTACTTTTGAGTAGCTGGAGTATTCTGGGCAAACATTGTTTAAACAGTATTTGTTGAGAAACTCTTATGCCTTAAAAATTCTGTCTCTGCACATGTAACATTTACGGTTTCTAGAGAAATTTCACTCCTTTTCATGCTTACTGCAAGAGCATGTAACTTCGGAATGAAGAACCTGCAGACAGGCTGGCAGGAGGTGTGAGCACTACCTGACATCCAAGAGGAAATAGCTCCTTAAATGACGAGGAGGTGAAAATACCAACCTGATTCATAGGGATAACATTCACTGATTTGCTCTTCTTGAGTTATTGGTTCCTCATCATCTGGAAGGTAACGTTTATCAATGGCCTCTTTGATCTGGTTGTTGGCTCCTTTGGGATCTAAATCCATTGCCCACGAGAAATTCATTAGAGCCAAGTGAGTTTGACCCAGCTTTTTATAAACCTAGAATAAAAAGCCCAGAATGTTCCACTTGAAGTTGTTACTTTGAAGTCTGTA
The DNA here is from genome assembly GCA_003342815.1 of Eudromia elegans. Taxonomy (NCBI): domain Eukaryota; kingdom Metazoa; phylum Chordata; class Aves; order Tinamiformes; family Tinamidae; genus Eudromia; species Eudromia elegans. Next base: position 170,153 of record PTEX01000484.1, read on the forward strand.
CAACAGCCATGCCAAGCCACAGCTGGTAGGTTACTTTAGACTAGRCTTATGTCTCTGCAAAGGAAAGCAGAGGACTTAAGATCACAAATCCATTTCTAAGGATTTACTTACCTTTCCTATTAAAAAGTAAACAAGAGACTCTTTGGGAACAATCTGTTTCAGTTCTTCAAGTTCTTGTAAAGCAGACTGAAAAGGAAGGAAAAAACATGAGTTAGCAGCCTGCAAAGAGTTATGGCATCCCTAAACTATGATTTAGCTGCCTACACAATGGATATTTGACAGAACAAATTTGTGTCAGTCGCTCTACAAGGGCAGATATCCCAGGTTCCTCCTGCTCACACTGCAACCCTAATACTACCAACATCAATGTGTAATCATTTAGCTGTCAGTGCATCCTCATTAAAGAGGATTTACAGCTGTCCACATACCAAAACTTACCTTGTATTTTTCGTTTGCAAATAATACAGAAGCTCTATGGAATTTGCATAGTGGGTTCTTAGGGTCAACATTTATAGCTTTGTTTAAAGTATCCAAAGCCTTTTCAGATTTTTTCAGTGCATGCTGAACCTATTAGGGAGAGAAAACAATCTTAAAAGGAAAAATAACAGTTTATCTGCCAGACAACAGCTTCATTTCATTACATTTACTGACAATCTCTTCCTTTGAAAGTATTGTATTTCTCCAATACCAGAACAAGGCTTAAGAAAACAAAGTTCTAAAAAAAAAAAAAAAAAAAAAGGGCACTTTGCCTCTTGCCCACTCTCTTCCCACCACTCTACATCCAGTGGATGACAAAAATAATTTAGTCTTTGGCAGGAATTAACTCAATCCTCACTGCAGTGTGTAAGGGGCAAGACCCTGCCGACCTGCTAGCAGGTGACTATTCATCCTTCATACAACTTCCCCTCGCTATTATCAATTATATTGAAAATGACATCATCATCCCTACTTCACAYGCAAGCATTCCCTAGGGTGTTGCTACTGTTATTCTAAGGGGCAGGTGGATAAATGATCCACTTTTCAGACAGCTGCAAAAGCTTAACTGAAGTGATGCTGGCTGAAATAACTGCTACTGCAACTTGCTCGTGTCCAACATCACTGACTGAAATAATTTGGGGAAGAGGAGGATTTCTCTTCCTACACAGTACCCCTGTGGTCATTTGTTCATATTGGGGGATTTCAATGTTTTAGGTACTTTGAATTTTTTGTAGGGAAAAAAGTAGCAATATGACTTTGCCACTGCAAACAAAATACAGAAGCAGATTAAAACACAAGCAGAAAATTAAACACAATCTACTTACTACTCCAATGTGGCACAGTAACACTGAGCTCTGTGGATTTATATCAAGTGCTTTCTGGAAATGCATTTCTGCTAGACTGAATTTTTCCTGTTTGTAATAAATCATACCCAACCCATACCTGCAAGCACAAAAACARTTCTGTTAAGTAAGACTGCTACTAATCAGCCCTTGGCCTTTGTCAGTAAATATGACCTGACAAATATTGTACAGACTTATGGCTCAAGTCAGGGTAAGAACTTCTCCTTATGGAGAAAGCTWTGACTAAAATTTTCTTCTTTGCTCAACTGCATTGTTGGAAGAACTGATATTCAATACACAGACAAAGAGGACAAACAAGAGTAAAAAACACATACAAGCCTCTCATAAAAATCACTTAAGCTACACTAGCAGGTCTGACTTTTATAGTAGTTTCTGAAGAAATATCTAAAACAGCCAAAAAAGGAATACATATGTGAAGATATCAAGAATAGCTCTCATGACACCATCTGGGAGGGAAAAATAACAAATCAGATGCATCAAGAGTACTGCATAAAAGAACAAATTATCTGGGATAGTGCTGCCAGGAGAACCCAAAGGAAACCAGAAAAGYTCCACAGAGGGAGAAGGGAAGAGGTGGAAGTAAATGGTTCCTAAACACGAGTCCCCCATCTTCTACAGGAACAGCTTTGCTCTCTTCTTGGAAAGAGCACTCGAGAAATGCTGCAGTGGCAGCAGTGGTGGCTATTTCTCCACAAGGAGATCTGTATCACATGCAGTGGAACAGGGACAAGGCAAGAGACTTACCAGGCGTTATAGTGTCTAGGGTTGACTCTGATGGCATTTCTAAAACAAGCTAGTGCTTTGTCTAGTTCTTCTGTTAACACAAAYTCATGCCCCAACAGGGTGTAGGCATAAGCATAGCTTGGATCAACTTGAATGGCTCTTTGGAAGAACTTGATTGCAATATCATGCTCCCTTTGCAAGCTGAAACAGTTCCCCGCAGCACACCATGCCTGGGGAGAGAGCACTGCAAAGTCACCACCCTTTTTACAAGTTAAGGGTGACAGAGTTTGAGATGAACTCATTTACATATGAYTGTATTACTGTTGCTATGATGAAACACCAACTACTTAACCATAGCACAAGACAGACCTTTCTCCTAGATTAAAAACAATGAGAATAAAGATTGTTAGATCTTGTTCCTGTAAGGCAGATGAGACTGTGCACACATTGTAACTAGACAAACCGAAACAGAAGTCAAGAACTTAAGTGCATCCCACAAGTTTGCACCRAATAGATATTACATTGGAGCTTTTAAAGCTGCTGAAATACCAGAAATATCTAACACCTAGGAACAATGAAGGCGGGGCATAGTACATTCCCTTTAATTCTCCAGCTACCTCCAACTGACAGATTTGGAATTTGCAGAGTGATAATTATAGCAGCAACCTCCTCTCTCCCGTCCCCTGCATTCCCAAATCGTTAGTGTCATGTCAGGTCCCACAACTCTTCCCCGCTGCTCACACTCCGCACTCTTCCCGGCTCCATCCTACCTTGCTACACACTGCAGACTAGCTGCTTCACGGGTCTGCTTTTTGTGCTGGTAGACAAGCTAGTAGAGCACAAGAACAGGTTTCCCTCTTCCAACAAGAAGTCTATTTCCAATAGCAGGTCTAGGTTCACTGGAACCTAGTTTCCTCTACTATGTAAAAACAAACGTTTCCAAAGACACATCTTTGTTACTCATACTGCACATGACTCATATTGCAGTACTCATTAAAAGATGCCTGAATTTTTTCATACAATTTTTTTTTGCATTGCCATACACTCTTTTGTTCAATGGCCTTTTTGAAAATAACATTAAGTGCAAAAGAAACTTTGGCCAACTACGTACTGAGTGCCAGTGAATTAACCAAAGCAGTTCAAAGGTGTTATAGGATTCCTTATCTTGAGGTACTGGCAGCAGCAGAACAGGAAAGATCTGCAGTTCTCCAATCCATTAGGTAACACTCCATGTAACAGGAATGATCGATCYTTGGTCTTCCTGGATGAGTGGTGCCAATGCAAATTTAAAGTCATTAGCATATAAGAGGTTCCAGCCTGTTTTATGTAAGCTGATCTTCTTCCAAGCAATCCTGCTACCTCCCTCTCCAGTTTTACCATGCAGTTCTCACATAAGAATACACTCAACTAGACTGGAATTTAAGAGTTTGTTCTCAATCATTCRTCCTGCCACACACAGTTACTCTCTTCTCATTAAACATAACAGTACTTTATACCTCTGGTGAGTTTTTGTCCATGTCTGTCAAATCCTTTGAGAGAACTGAAAGGGCAACATCTTTCTGCAGGTGCCACAGCGTGGTGGAGTAGATCTCCATGCCTTCGACTCTGTAGTTTTCAATCCTCCTTACTTCTGAGAATATCCTCTCAGCCTAAGAGCAGAAACCAAGTTTAAAAAAACCAGACTCCATTACTCCATTCACCAAAGCGGAGCAGAGAGGGCAACACTACACCTAAACTGAGCAATTTCTTTGTTTTGTGAGGAGAAGCACCAGGCAGAACTATTGTGGCCCTGTGGGTTTGTTTTTTTTTTTTAACCCCCTCAAATGAAAGGGTGACTACAACTACCCCTACCTGGCCATAGCCAGCAGAAATGCAGCCAGCCTTCCCAACGGACTGACTTGGATTACAAGACTATATTTATTGTAGTGCACCACCGAGGTAGAAAAAGCTACCAGCAAAAAAGAGAAATATTTAGTATATATGTTCGCTAGCCGTTCTGCCGGACTTCAGGTGTTGTATTCAGCCAAGTGATAAACCCCTCTGTGCGCTGTGATGCACATTAAGGACATGGGAAAAAGACAACATGAGAATCACAGGACTGAACGTGGAGGGTGGAGATGAGAAGTGAGCCAGTGCACAGAATACAGCTTCAGCTTCCTTAAACTGTTACAATTAGGAACTGCTGACTAATGAAGCACTTCTGATGTAATCTATACAGGTTTGTGAAACAGATGCCTACAACACTCAAAGCAGTGAAAGATGACATCTAGTTTTARGAAGCTGCTTGGGTCTGTAGCTTCAGTTTTCAAAGGAAAGTACAAATAAAAAGCTAAATTAGCTGAATGATGCTCAATTTCCAATCAAACTGTGTACAATTTAAAAAAACACTTCTGAAGCCTATCATATTTTCTCCTGCTTACAGTAAATCAAGAGGTTTCTAAAACTTCTAAGAAAAGTTGTCTGCAGAGAATGAGCACATCAGTTACGAGGACAACAGCAGTAAGTTAAACTGCTAAATATCCTCAGCTGCTCAACTATCATTTCTGAACCAGTTTGACATCACCTCAGCTGTGCCAGCACAGTCATTTCTGAGGCTGCAAAGGAAACTAGGTCATTCAAGAGATCTGTGTTAACTGAAAAATAGTGACAAGCAGCTAGGTTATTTGTTGTTTTAAGGCACAAATCATTTCAGTGATCCAATTTATGACTTTACAGAGCAAACATGTTGCATCAGCACAGCTGTGGGTGAAGGGGGAAGGGCAAGAGGGAGAACCCAGTGATTGCAGGCAACTGGAAACAAATTAAGCATTAAAAAGACCTAARGAATAAGACAGCTTCCTCTGGCAAGCAAAATGACCACTGAGCCAGGTTCAAGATCTAAACCTGCTCTGAGCGTAGGTGTACAAGCATTAGGTTGAATAGCAAAGATATCTGTGAAAGCCACAGAACCTCACAGTTGAGTAAGTCCATAGATTTTATGCAGATTTATGCAAAATTAAAGGGCAAAAAAAGACTACATGCTGTTCCTACCTGCATATATTCTGCAAGTTCGAAGTAAGCTCTCCCAATTTGGCACAGCACCCAGCCAGTGTTGTAGTGGTGAGATGGTAAATGGCTTAAAATATTTATCGCTTCTTTACAGTTGTAGGAACATAAGGCTAAATAACCTTTCCCCATGTCACGAAGAAGGCTCATCAAACCTTCTGGGAAAAGAGAAAGTGCAATAAATAAATATGGAAACAACTGCTGAGATTATTACTTGAAACTGCTAAACTCAGAAGCTATTTACTGTGGCTCCTGAATTCTTACAAGAATCATTCAAGGGTTCCCAAACTAGGTTTATATACTCCTAATTTAGGCATAATATTCTCAACATCAGCCCTTCTAACAGTTGGCACATACTGGCTTTAAGCTGGCAACAGAACACTCAGAAAGAGTGAAACTACCACGTTCAGAGCAAGTAGAGTTTTACATTTACAGCAATGCTTCAAATATTTTGTTAGATCTGAACAGAGTTTCCACAGGTCTGGTATCCATGGATACCCCTGCTTGCTGCCTGGAAATTTTATCAAGACAAAAAAAGAGAACTGGCAGTTCATCTAGGATTTTCAGACAACCTGGATAAAGACTCATTTTTAAATAAATAGGCTACAGGAAGGTAGAGAAGACCACATAAGCCCAATTTTGAGAGATTAAGATTCAATTATGTATAGCTTATTTGACATGATTCCCAAGGAACTTGCCTGACAATATTTTAATATTAATCACTGATAACCACCAAAGCCTGCAAGGTGCATCTGGTTTCAAGTAGTAATTGTCTGTTACTTCTTCCTCTGTTCTCTCTAAGTTAACTGGAATATACTGGAATCCATAAAGCTTGATGATTATACAGAGTTGATAGCTACAGGCCAACCAAATCAACAGGGAGGAAGCAAGACTAGAGCAAATATTCTTCTCATTGGATTTTAAAACTGTAGATTTACATTTTTATATTACATAGATTGACTTTACTACATTCTGATAGCATTCGAACAGACCTGCTGCTGCCTTTTGTAGCGTAAAAGCCTGAATCTGTGGTGTGACAGTGGAAATTTTCCCTTCTGAAATGATGGAAGAGTCCAGTTTGGTAATTTCCAGACTATCGTTTATGTTTGGTTGAGTTATTCCTCCCTTATTTGTTTTACTTTTTGTTTTTCTGTTTGGAATCTTAGGTGGAAATTTCATTTTCAGTTTTTTGCTGTTTTCCTGAAAGGAAAAATAGCAAGAGTTACATACGCAAGAACAAAATTCAGATTACTCAGCTTGCAAATGGTTCGTGAACAAGTGTATGTATGTTTGCACGGCCAGGAAAACAACAACACAAGTTTGTGAAATGCATAAAATTTGTTACCTTTGTTGTAGAGCTATCACTAGTAAAGAGACGAGAGCTTCTCCGAGGCAGTGCGTTTGGGGGAGCAGCAATTGTTGGGCTCAATACCTGAGGTGTTGTACTGAAAATAAGCAATGCATTAAAACTCAAGCCTGTGGTTCCACTTTCAACAACAGTAGCTTTAACACTTGTTTTAAGCATTAAAAATCTCAGGCACTGCAGCACAGGTGTTACCACTTCAAGAGCAGAAAAATCTGCTGCATATTAAAAACATGAGTAGAATTTTCTTCTACACCTTTACCATTTACATATGAAATGGTTTAACTGCAAAGGGAATTTTAAAAACAAACTAGTACCGTAGATAAGCTTCCACATTATCCATGGAGGTTTTTACAAAAAAACAGCAACTAACATCCACCCGCTCTCCTTCCTCATCCAAATAGGAAGGCTGTGGAAACATCCAGATTCCTTTAGCAAGTGCAACAGGTAATAGAAGACAAATATTCTTCCTACCTTGTCTGTGGGCCAGAGCTCTGCGTTTGTGCAACGAGGATTGGAGTGACTTCCCGGCTATTTCCACTTTGTGAGAAGACAGATTTTGTTCCGGCTTGGCTTATCCTGGTGACAGCCTGCATAACACAAAGTTTCTACAGGTTTGTTATTATGTCCCTAAGAAGTCTCAATCTGTTATAAGCAAAGCAAAGCTCTTCTGCCTATCAAACACTGCACAAAGAAGAAATACAGATTCCATATTTTTTTTCCAGAATCATGCATAAAAGTATCTCTCATTCCGCTTATAAAATACCAGTAACATAAATTTATAAAGAAATCATGCTCATTATTTGAAAGGTATAAAATCCCTCCATCTAGTGGTAAGAAGAAAATATGCATTAAGTGCCTGTGCAAGAATAGAAGGAATTAAAAATATTGTATTTAAAGTTTTCTTTTCTGCTGGGAGAAACCTGAACAGAGGAACAACCATGGGAAAAAGCATTTTTGAATTACTGTATTACCACCATAAGCAGAAGCTATTCACCATTAACACCTCAGCAGAGCCCTTACAGAGCAACTTTGAGACTGTCACTGCCTTCAGATTTCACAACAATTTCAACTCCTGGTTAGTATAACTGTTCACAGTATAAATCAGTATTGATGCAGAAGTTAACACAGGAGAGCAAATTCTGCACATCAGCTTAGCAGCAAGTGCCCATAGACTCCTGTACTGGTAGGCAAAAAAAAAATGCTACGTTGGTTAATTGTGTCTTCTTTCAAAAGAAATTGCATCGTCGGTGCATTTTTCAGGGTTTTTTGGTAACCTTTCACAGGTTACAAGCATGCAAGACAATGCTGTGGTGCTAAGTCATGCTCTATTTTCAGTGAACACAACTGTGCATTTCGATGCCTCCCCTGACTCAGCTCATGGGTGGGAACTCAGAGCTGTGATAACTCAACTGAATCTGAGTCCTGCTCAACAAGTTTGGCAGGAATTCAGAGCATCTGGTGCACAGACTTCTTACAAAAGATTCAAGGCCATTTTATTCATTTAAAGAAAGTTTAACATGCATCTTTTTGCTTCCTCTAGGCACCATAACACTCAGCTCACGTTGTCCATTTCAGAAAAGAAGTTGATTCAAGTCTTAAAGAGTCCACCTCTGTGATGCATGACAACCACAATCAAYTCTAGTTAATTGATGATTTGACTGTCCTACCCTTCCCTTTCAATTTATTTGAGAGCAGAGGACACTTTAGGCAGCCAGCAAGTATTCTTGCCCCCTCAGATAGGAAATCTTGGGATTCATCCTAATGTTTCATTCACTTATGTAAAGGTTTCCTAAGAAACCGTCCCCATAAGTCATGCATATTCTAGCCACAGCTACACTAAACCTTCTCCAACTTGGTAATTTGAAGAGCAGAAGTGAAACCAGCCAAGTAATTATTTACATTGGATAGAATATTAATTTTAAGCTATTTATTACAATGAATTTAATAGTTGTGCTTAGGCAGTCATCCAAATATGGTTGGGCAAAACATTACAAATAGATTCGTAAAAWTTGCCCTAGATACTTCTGGGTCATACCTAGCAAAGCAACAAAAAAAAAAGTAGCTTCATTGCCTGCAGCTCTTCATCTATGATGTGGCACACAGGTAAGATTAAAAATATCACTAGAAACAGATGAATACTACACTGGAAAGTGACACTTTGCTGTCGCACAGTTTTAGACAGACTCTCAATAATTTAATAATACTCTGCCTAAACCAGGGTATCCTTACAGGATGACAGCCAAAGGGCTACCTGAGAGAGCCTTCCTACTCATGCAGTCACAAGCCAGTGCGCTTTTGAAGTGTCGTGCAAAAAGGGTTGGTCCTGAACAACTAGGGTTTGGGAACTGGGATCAGCTGAACAACGCGAGCCGGCCTGTGTAGCACAAGACTCTGTTTAAAAATAAGACAGTAAAGATGCTAGTAACAAGCTGTCCAAAGAGAAGACAGCTTAAAGACTTGGGTGACAAGACTGCAGAGTGCCCAGGCACAGGCTTCAGAAGATTCCCTCCCCTCAAAAACCCCGAATTTATCTGCCTGGCTGCTTTTATTCTGATAAAGGCCAAAATTGCCCTTTTTGAGGAATCCAAAAGCTCAGCACAAGTAATAATGTTGAAAGTCATCTACCTATAAACCACTAGCATCCCTTTGTACAACTTCTAGATTTACTAAAAATATATGAAAATACCTTCAGGTCTTTTTGTTTTTGAAAAGGAACAAATAGATTTTCAACTGTCATCAACATCCCACTCCTCATTTATCACTATAGCAACTATGGCAATTGCTTATGGAGAGAAAGATTTTTTTTTTAAGTTTCTTTTGAACAAGGTTCAACCAACTGAAACAGCACCGTTTTCTTGGTCAGCTCTCCACTAGCAGTATTTCAGCTACACTGATCTATAAACTAGATTTTAAGGATTGCATACAAGATACTGACTTTCAGCTCACTCTTGGATTCTAGTATTCATTTAGAATTAATCCTGGGAATACATTAAAAAAAGCCAACTTCTACTTCCAGCTGTCTTCAGACTCCACTCTGCACACAAACACTGTGAAGGCTTTGCATGTTAAAGTCATAATCGTTAAAGCATTTCTCTCTGGCTGCAGGTGGATTTTTTACAGCAACAGAAGTTACAGTATTTAGAGGTTGCCTCTAAAGGTATCCTGGTAGCACTAGCCAGGCAATCTGCACATGGCTGTGTGCAGAGAGGACAAAAAACACAGCTATGACTCCTCACTCCCTGCTCTCAGTCATGAGGAAGAGGGGAGAATATGTCCCTATTCCCGCTTGGAAGCCCAATGCCTTGCTTGAAAATCCACAATTAAAGTGCAAGATCGCAACGTTTCTGGAGGACAGATGTGCTCTCATCCACTTCTCCCAAAAAACAACGCATAAGGGAAACTACGAGGAGGGAGGGTTGGAAAATGCGATTAATAACTGAACACTCACAACAGGCCAGTTGTACATAATGAGACCAGGAAGGGCTAAACTCTTAGCAGAAAATTTTACCAAGGAATTATTCTTATTAGCAAAAGAAGACTGTTGCTTATCTTTAAGAAACTTGAAGACACAAACACAACTACCTTATTTTGCTGCTTTAAATAATTATTGATAAGAATAGATTTTTATACCTCATAATATWCACATCCATAAATTTTCACTGAAAGAAAACGGTTTCCATGACTAAAGGAGACTGTAACCAGTTGCCTAAGTAGCCAAACTGTATTTCAAAAATAAGCTAGTAAGCAATGAATAAGTTTGGCTCTCCTCACTGTGAGCACAATCCAGCTCATATGCAAGGCTTGTTTACCTTTTTTCTTTAAACTATAACAATGTAAAGTTATACAGAAAAAAAAATGCATCCTTGAATGCAAAATACCTTCTTTGATGGTGCTCCTGTAGATGGCACATCAATCACTGAAGAAGTGTTTGTGTAGTTTTGCAAGTATGATCCATCTCCGGGGCTTGGTGTTTCTAGTGGCAAAATTCCAAAGCTTTACAAAACAGAGTGGAAATGTCAGTGTATTAGGCCATGGGAGTTGGACTGATTTTGTGGTCAARGACTTGCAGATAAACTTGATTTCAGAATTAGTCCAGTGACTGATGCTAACCCTCTTAACCTTAAGATTTTCTATTAAGAACTTTCCAATAAGCAATATTTGAGAGAATCCCTCTCTTCTGCTCAAGAATATTAATCACCCCTTTAAGGAGTGAGTTAAGTTTATTAGAAATGAAGAAACACCACCTGGGCTTAGAGCAACCAACTGATGTTGTTCAGCTTCTGCAAGCATTACTGCAGTACATGACAAATATAATTTGTACTGCAAATCATATGTGAAAAAATAATCTGTTTCAAATCAGCAACAACATTAACAGTGGAGCAGAAGAAGGTCCATTTCAAGGCCTCACCTTGGAGTTAAGGGGCTCAAAGCTGCAGGTCCCCCCAGCAAACTCCTCCCAGTTTTTGGTTTATTTTGAGTCTGTTTAGACAATATGGCAGTTCCTGATCCAAGGGGGACAGTATCTGATGAAATTACAGCTGAGTCAATGTAAGACATGGAGGAATCCATGCTCAGGGAGGAGTATTTTGAATTRGAGGATTCTAAGTTGAGTCTATTCAACTCCTGAAAATGGAAAACAGACGTTAGATGTTTTACAATGTAGTTTCTAATTAATAATATTCACTTAAACTGAGAAGACCACTTTAAGTCTCTAAAGATTTTAGAATAAAACTTACAATTGTGTCCTGTGGCGTTTCCATAAGGACAGTCTCAGACTGCCTGTGCGATATGTTGTGATTAGATACCAATGTTGTGCAAGTGTTAGGCAGGCAGCTGCTGAAGTTTTGTAAAGATGTTAATTTAAAGGTTTGGTCAGGGTCTGGTTTTTCACCTGTAAGATTGGAAGGAAATTGGTTAGAGTTATTGCTGAGTCTATACACTGAAGATCCGAGTTGACATGAGAAAGACAGTAAACAAAGTATTCTAGAAGGGGTTATTATTTCATTATTTTAGACTGTAAAACTGCCTCAGTAATGCTTACTTACATAGTGAAAATTGAAGAGACAGTGCTCTAATGATGGTAAATTTACAGTCCATTACTGCTCCCCAAAACAAGTCTGAAGAATTATGCAGGCATTTTCCTTACAAATTCTGGATGCGAGTAAAAATAAGACTTCCCACAAAGAAATGGTAAATGGTAAAAAGCTTGACATACCCAGAAATGTCCAACACACCTTTGCTGGGGAAATAGTTCTGTGGACTTACCAATTTCACATAGTGATTCAAAGGGGGACCAGAGGAAAGGATTTAAACTAAGGCTCTTTTGGTAACATTCTGATCCTCTGGCAAGCCGGTCCGTCTTGCTGCAAAAAGAATGCAACAGTTAAGGGAAACATAAGAACAGTACTTTTGTTCAAGATAACTTTCCAGTAGAGCTGAAAAACAAAAACATGTTGAGAACCAGAGCAACATTCCTAACTTTTTAAGCCTCAGACACAGAAAAATATTGAGTTGTTTTCAAATTATTTGAAATATGCAGAGACAGAAGAAAGTTATTTAGATTCACGGTTCTCCCCCAAATTACTGTACTTAAGTGCGAAAATATACTTTAGAAAAAAATCCAAGAGATCCTCTATTGCTGTTTAAATTAATGTTCGTTCACATTTACCAAAGCCTTTCTTTACCTAAGCAAAAGCAAAACACTTAAATACATAAAGTTTTTATTCTGAGAGGCATTAGTATATTGGAAAACTCCCCAACTCCTTTCCTTTGAAGACAGTTATTTGTCTTTAGAACAGATGCATGAAAATGAAACAATGATGCTGAGGAACAGGCCTTGAATGTTTCACTTAGGAGGAAGAAAGAGTCCCGAATTATTAAAAATTACTCTTAAACTGTACACTTAACAATCTGGAAAAAGAAGTCTTTATACTTTCAAGTATTTGGAAGCTCTGCGCAAAAGAGACTAGTTCCTCCATGATAACCTAGGTGCATACCTGCCATACTCAGAAGTTGTTCAGGCTACAGAACTAAGACAGCACTGAACCCAGTGATGACTGAAAGTTTCTTAGCTAAGGTTTGGTCAAATAAAAGTGCAGGCTTTAAAGACAAAACAAAAATCAACTTTACCAATAGACATGTCCCAGTAAGGAGAGTGTAAAGCATGCAGAGTCTCCAAACTCCGTAACAATGTCATCATGGCTTTTCTGTTTATTCAATACTCCACCAGACAAGATCTGCTCTCCTTCTGCGAGCCTTTTTAAAAAACAAGAAGTTTAAAGGGGTTACAAGGCTCACACTACTGGTAGTCCAGTGTTTTCACCCTGCTGCAAATAAAAACAGAAATCCATTGTCACTGTTCAAGTTTCAAATTGTGTCCAAGCTAGCTCCTAAAAAAAGTACCTTTTAAACCTGCATAAACAAATCATCTCCTTGTCTCTCATCCATGTGAAGTTATGCTGGTTTGTAGATGCAGTGTAGACCATTCCCACAAGAAAACAACATACACAAGCACATGAACACAGATGTAACCAAAAATACCAGTGACAGTTAAATTTAATAACTTCTAAAGAAAATAGACATTTCTAATGATTAAGTACCACGTTTCTAACAGAAAGCTTTATGATGCTATACACACACCAGACTTTGTAAGGGGAAGGGAGAAAGGAAGAATAACCAGCTTCAAATTTATTCCACAGAGAGACTTCCAAATAGACCATTAACATGATTTCCATCTAGACAGAAAAATAAAGCTGTATCTCTAACTCCAAAAGTGTTAAAATATTGCCAAAAGAAATCCAATAAGTCACAATATCCCAAATTCTCCAAAGATGCCAAAGAACTTTAGGGAGGTAAGGGGAAAACAAAACAAACAAACAAAACAACAACAACAACACTTTCCCTGCTACCTCTCAAAGGTGTCCTGCATTTTGATTACATGTTGGGGGTAGGATTATGAATATTGCAAAATAATCACATCATACCGCCTCAAATTTCACCCATTATCCATTCTAAACATTTTTGTTGTTGCTGAAAGACGACCACTTACTAAAAGCAATTTCTTTGGTGAAGAAAGATTTGAAATTCTGGAGAGTGCCTCAGAGTATTTCACATTTTTTTGAACAAAGGTTTTTGCATCCCCCATAGAATGGAGTGAGGGAGCATCTTAGCCATACCATCATGTCTCATTTCAGCTTTAAAAGCCTGAAAAGTCTATGCAGATGTGAAATACTCTCATTAGCAAACTCTCAACACTTGATGAAATAAATCAAAGTAACAGGAGGGAAGATAAAGTATTGGAGAGAAACAAAACCAAGATAAACACTTCCTAGACTGGTCTAATTCAGTCTTCTCGGCACCAATTCTTCTCCGCCTACAGTTTGACAATTGCTTTGCAGGTTATTCAATATGTTTTAGAGGTTTCTCCAATATGGACTAATGATCATGAGGTCTGTATCTGAAAGCAAATGAACTCCTTAATCTTYAGATATGAAGGACCAGTGAATTACCAGTTTGTGCAACATGACAATTTTCAAAGAGAAACTCAAACAAAAATGCATTTATAATGCTGGCACAGAACATAACAGGTTTACTTACTTGCTAAGGTCAACACAGCATTTTGCAAGCAGGTATTTACATTGTGGGGTAGTACAGCTATGTCCCTTTAGAAGCCTGTATGCTTTATATGCCTTTCCTGAGCGGTAGTAACATGTTGCCAGTAAGAACAGTGCTTCTTCTGAATGTACTACAAAACAAAGAGGAAAACATTCATTTGTCTTTTTTTACCATGTTGATACAAGCAATCAAGGGTAAAAGGCAGCTAGAAATAAGATGCAAAAACCCAAGTACTGATGTTAGAGATTGAGAAGCATTTGCTTTATTTATCAACATAGAGAACTTCCAACAGGACATTTTCTTGCCCAGTTAGGCCCACAGCAAGCCTTGGCTCAGAATATTATCACAAAATATTCCCKAGTAACACTTTACGCTACTGTAAAGTGGTGCAGAAATACAAGCATAGTGATGCCTGCCAAGAAGCAAGAGAACTTTCAAGCAGGGAGGAGACCAACTTCAGTTGAAGTAGCTTAGTTAAGGGTTTTAATCCCCAAATTCAAATGACCTTCCACTTTTCTTTTCCTATGTTATTTTTCCTGAGGATCTTGACTCTACATTTAAGCATTTTATAAAAGCAAATTTTATGATTTTAATGACTATTAAAGCAGATTAGCTTACAGTCACATCTACCCCTAACATGAAATCTAGTCCTTTTTGCTGCTTACCCCCATTTCTTGGGACACATCGCTTAATATTACCAATTCAGATACTTTCTTTATGTGAGGAAGCAGTGATAAGGACAAGTTCTCCCGGAAATCCTCGCCAAGCTTAGCCCTAATGGATTTCTAAATTCTGAATGAAGTAGTCACCAGCAGAAAGAATAACMTCTAGGTAAACTGAAAGCAAGAGTAATCATGAGGCACACGTTTCTCTAYGATGGAAATCAAAAGTATTTAGAGATGATTATATCCATTTCAACACTTCTTCCATAGCAGAATGTCCCACTGCAGTACAGGAGATATTCAGCAAGCTTGACGTGGCATCCAGCTCAGGACTGAGATCAGACTTGCTGATTTGACTTGTGTGATTACCGCACAGACAAGACAGCAGCTCACCCCTGCAGTAACTTTAAAACCTTACTGTAAAATTGGAAGCTGGAAATTAAAAAGCCAGAGAACCATGATGATAYGTTAATGCTACAGTCAAGCTAGTGATTGTGTGAAATATTGATATGTCTTCATTTTCACTCCCTTTTCTGGATTTTAAGTGAAATATCCCTATACAGTCAGTGATTAGGTACAGCAATAGCTTTTCACCCTGTTTGTACCAAAAATTACTCTCAAATCACTGACGTGGAACAATCTATTCTACTTCTAAGAAAGACTGCCTATGAAAGCAAGCAATTTAAACACTTTGATGCCCACATTGGTTAATGCTTTTCAGAATGCACTAAGACGCAAATAAAATCCAGCATTAAGAAAAACACCATATAATTATGATTCTTCTTCACCTAGCTATGTGGGACTCTCTAGAAATATCAATAGTGTGTTGCACAAAAGCAGTTTGGGCAGCCTGTTCAAGTCTGCAGCTATTTTGAAAGCAGACTAAAGTTTGTATTTAAATTTWAAAAAAAATGATGTAGAGCATGAAAGACAAAATGTTTTAATTAGAGCTATAATAAATCCAAACTTTGTTTAGCCTGAAAAAATTAAATTGCTTTTTTTTTTCGGCTTAGGGTTTTATTTTCCATGTTAGTGATTAGGGGATAACGTCTTTCAAAAACAGAGAAAAGTTAAATATCAGAGTCAAAGAGAAAGGAGTAGAGGAGGAAAAAAAAAAGTGCTTATCTGAAGCCATAGAGGAAAAGATAAGAAAAGGACTAGAGCACAAGAAGAAAATGGTCTTTGAAAGACCAGGAAAAAGTAGGGATTTGTGTTACTGCCGCTTGCTTAGTATCCAAGGTACACAATAGATCTGGCAGCATTATAATGAAGTAACAATTAACAACAAGAGAATTGGGAGCATCCATTCCATTTTATGCTCTCACTCTCACCATCTCAGTTTCTCTTTACACATCTCTCCTCATGACAAGACTTTCATTCAGGTATCACAGCAGTCGACACAGGAGACTAGTTTTCAGTATCAAGGAAACCTCCAGAATTTGTGCACTACATCTATCTCAAGTCCTCCTGAAAAACATGCAGTTCTTAAGGTAATATAAAGCACTCGGAACTTCCACAACTCTCCCACCTGACACCATAATAGATCACTGGAAATATTACACTTACGTGCTTGACTCCAACTCTAATTTTCTTTTCCTACAAAAGGTGGTTCTGCTCTAAAACGTTGCTATTGTCACAAGACTTGATTTTTCAACCTAATTGTGAAGCACTGATCCACTTGCACAGGTAGAATGAAGTTAACTTTTACTATCACAACAACCAGTGTAGGACAAAACAGGACCAGAGTCTTAAAATCCTAAATCACAGCTGAAAAACATTAACTTCACTTTTGCAAAGTACACACCTTCTGCATAGAGCCTTTCTGCGAGGAACACTGCATCGCGGTAAGCGTAGTGGTTAAGTGCTTGCCATATAGCAGCCTGTAAGATAAAAAAAATAGTAAGGAAAACTGAAATTTTAACTTTACATAGACATTATTAACAGTCTAAGAATTTAACTGATGCTCACTTGCTAGCACTTACAGTCATCTCTAAACCTCAGCCAGCCTGCACTGCACTAGGGCAACACTTCATTCATCACTGAGTTCCAGTTCCATAACTGACCACAGACTATAGCAAACATATTAAGAAAAGGTGAGGAAAAAACTTGACAGGCTACTAGGGGATTTGCTTTGCTCTTACCTCTTTGCAGCACCTGAATAAATAAGAAAAAGCAAGCTGTTGTGCACAATACCTTTAAAAATGGGCACCAACTCATTTACACTGTCTCATCCCATAAAGAACACATGAAATGCAATGAGAAGGACAAACAGATATATACAGATATATATGAAGGGAAGTGACTTCTATGCTTTGCTCATATACCCATATCTGGTGAAAAGCAGCTGTCTGCCTCTTAGTACCAACCTTTTCATGGTACTTTTTCATGGATGAAGTCAGAGTTTGGGGTTAATACTTTAGCAATCAAAAGGCCTCAAAAGATGTTAGTGTTCCAATGAAATAAAAGTCAAGTGTACGTATGATTAGAATGTATCAAATCTAGAGCTACTACACTTGATCAAGAGATAGTTTAGCAATAGCTGACCAGCAAAAGAACAGGTATTTGCCTTAGATAAGACTCCAAGCAGTTGTTATCTTTATAAAAGAAGGGKTTTTTTCCCTCATCTCACTTATTTGGTCTTGCCTCCCCACCTATTAAAAACCTGCAGCACACTCCTGTATCTGCTTTTTTCTGAGGTGAGACGTTTTGGTCCTGGCAATGTGAGTCCATCCCAAGTGGCAGTCTTGCTCGAGCTCTGGAGCGCTTCCCATAAGGCAAACAGCCACTTTGCAGAAGTTGTGTCATTACGGAGCCAAACAAGTTCAACTCCTGAACTCAAGGCTCRGCACTCTAATATTTCTTCAGTACTTAGAAGCAATTGAAGACAAGGATAGAAAGTAGCTTCTGATAATGTACCAGACACTCATCACTTCCAAAGCTAATGGTATAGCACCCTGCAACGCTATTCCCAGCAGGAAAAGTGCCAATTTCATTAAAAAAAAATCCAACATCACATACAGTTATATGTACCATATGCTGCTACTTCCAACACAAACTTGACAAACTCAGGGTATGAAAAATGTGCAAGTTCTCCTCACAGGAAGCCTATACAGTTGTTAGGAACAGTGCACATCACAGCTTCTAATTACTATATAGAATGTTTTACACAATCCTCTAAAGAGATCACTCTGCTATCAGTATATTTAAAAACCAACATGTACTTCTAAGCTCCTGTGAAAGTCTTAAAAATTACTTCTCTCAATTTGGCTTTTATGCTGTGATCACTATTTGCCTTTGGTTGTGTCCTGCACATAAGATAACTTCAGCCACAGAGCCGGCCTGAAGCAATTCCTCTTTTTCACCTTAAAAAGCTGCAAGACCACATATTATTCTGCACTCTCTAGAAAGCAAAGTACAAGGCAGGAGGATATCGAAGTCTTTGAGAACACATCCAAGTTAGGGCAGCCCCAAGGTTTCCTCTTGCTCTCAGAAACTCTTCCTTTCATCTGCTAAGTCACAAGAGACATTCAGATGAACCTGTCCAGGCTGTGCTATTTTCAAGCTAAAAACTGTCATCTTTACAATGCAAAGGTACTGGGTAGTTGGTGATGAAATAGATGTCATTCATAATCTTGTTAAAGCTGATTTTTTACCTGTGTGGTAATTGAGTCCCATGGTAAGAGCAGAAGTCTAAGTCTAACTTTGTCTCAGACTAATAAAAATATTTTTTGTGAACCTTTTAGGAAGCAAATTTTGTAAAGAAATATAAATTTAGTTTGTTCAAGTTCATTGCATCCATACAGCATCAGTGGTTTTGAGAAMTGGGAGACTACAGGCAACGCATGACAAGAATTACACCAGTACACTCAGGGATACTGAAAGGAAACCCATAGGAATACACATAAAATTCAACTGAACACCATGAAGAGTAGTCTGAAGCAAAAATCTATGGTCCATTTAGCCACTGAAAACTCTTTAATCCTCAAATAAAAGCCTATTCAGACAGACCCATCTTCTCTCTAGGAAATCTTGTCCATTGTGCCAGTATCACTTTGCAGCTAAACCCAAGATCTCTCTCAAAAGATTGGGGTTCCGAGTGCTACATGACCTTGGAAACCTCATTCAAAGCTTTACGGCCTATTAACATCCCCAGCAATCACTTCCTATCACAATTTAAGACTTGTTCATTGTGGGCAGAAGAGAGTGTTTTTAGTTGCAACCCCTGCTGAATTGCGAGTTATGAAGGGCCTGTCCATTATATAACYGAACACTGATAGACTGACAACGTGTTTACAACCATAACAACGGCACAACCTTGGAGTTCAAGCATCACTCGAGTGGATCACGCAGTAGATTTTTACCTTGAACACTTAAAGTCCAGGCAAAGGGTTCATTTTCAGGATGTTTTTTCAGAAATATTTTAAATGCATCCAATTTGTTTCTCAGCACAAGTGATAAAAGTGATTTATGTTTGAGTTGAAGACTTTTAATTGACCACATCAGGAAGTACAGTAGGGATCTGTTCTCTACTCAAATTCCAGTCTCTGTGGGTCTTTGTGTTCCAACTAGCAACCTGGAAGCTTTTCAGAACAGGAACTTCCTATACTTAAGACCCAAGACTTACAAAGCAGCATACACACCGATTTAATTATTTATCTGTCACACTTTGYGCATCCCAACTGTAAAGATGACAGTTTTTATGGAATGACAAACCCCATAGAAATCTACAAGCCTGGGAGAGAACAGACAACTAGACAGGAGAAAACTCTGCAAGGACCAAAAAAAAAGTACTGTCAACATTTATAAAAGTATTCTTAAAATATATATAAACAGAAAACTACTCAGACTCCAGCTAACATGGAAGCTCCAAAAAAACAACTGACTTGGTCTAAATGCATACTACAAAATGGAGACTGATTGCTGGATATGTTACGTTAGTAATTAAATGAACAGCTGGTTTGGGAAGCTGCTGTAACAGAGCCCTCCAATCTCACATCTGTGCTCAGGGAAGGCCACAGGCCACCAAAGGACACAGGTACTGTCAAGTCACCAGCAGAAAAATGTGGAACTTTTTTTTTTTTTTTAAGCCTTTGTTGAGGGCAGGGGGAAGGAGAGAACATGTCTAGGACAAGCAATTCACTCAAGCAGAATCAGAGCCTGAGTAGAGCGCCAATGGTGATGTGTTTTGGAGGATGCAGTGCCTATTTCCCTGCCACTGAGAGCCTAAACCTGCTGGTTCTGCTGCGAGTGCAGAAAAGCAGTAGGGCAGGCGGCAGCAGCGCCACCGACCAAAGGATCATTTGGCATATCAGAGYAGATGAAGTCTAAATGGAGATATTCAGTGTAGGAAAGCTCCATCCAAATATATTCCAGTCGATAAGAGCTCAAGTATGGAGAATTTTGTTAGACAGGTCCTTGCATTCTTAAAGAAAATAAATATTGTGCATTTCTGCCAGGGAAGTCCCAGGATAACAAATTATTTTCCACATGGCTCATCTAATTAGCACAGTATTGGAAACATTAACTATTATTTCCCGTCATTCACTCTGACATGTGTGCTCTTGCTTCCTTTYCTATTGTAAAATCATGTTTTTCAGCAACGGTTTGAGTATAATCACTGCAGGAGAGGGACTGGGTGGCCAAAAACATTTCCAGCACCCCAATAACTGCTGCTCTCCAAGGAGACCAACAGCACAGTGGCACCAGGGACACAGTGCCCAGTCTGCAGCAGCAGGACCGTCGCTGCCACCATCTTGTATAGCCAGGTTGGGGGTGGCAGGGTCCATCACCAGAGGAGCTCTTCCTTCACCTTCTTGTTACAGAAAGAGAGCCAAAAAAGTAATGTTTTCACTGTGTTCATGACAGTACAACATTCCCATACTAACAAATCACAGTAGGAGGATTTTAATGTATCAAAGGAGAAAAAAATAGTATTAGAAAATATAGAAGCACAAAAAAAACTTATCAGAAGATCACAGAAAGGTTGGTTTAAGTGGAAGACATATAGGAATGGTGGAAAAAGGAAGCAACTTCTTTAATCTGCAAATCCTGCGTTTTGGATGGGGACACTAAAAACAAGCGCGGAAAGCACACCACGATTAGGCTAAGAGATGGCAGGGAAATGTCAACGTTCACATTATTTTCTTTTCCAGGTCTGTTATCAGTGTGAAGATACCAACTCCTTGGGAAATATGGAGCGTCCTTCATTCACACGGCACATACAGGGCGCATTTAGAAAACATGATGGCAGCAAATGCAGACAGGCAAGTGTGAGGAAAAGGGAGCTCAACAGGTCTCCCAGGGGGCCTGCAGTGATGGCAGGAGCAGAAGAGTCTTTCCTGGAAGGCCAGTTGAGCCCCACACTTCCAGCAGGGTGGCCAAAGCACCCCTACCCCCGTGCACGGGCCCTCCCGGAGGGGCCAAGCACCCCCTGCGGGTGGAGACCTCGTCCTGGGGGACACACGGTCCGGGAAGGAGGGCAGAGGGCAGCGGGCAGCAGCACCGAGGTGCCCTGCGGCCCRGGCCCCGCTCCCGAGGCGGCCCGAGGGCCGCAGCCTCCCTCAGCGAGGGCAGATCCCCCCGCCGCAGGACGGGGCCCAGCGGCGAGGCCCCTCACCCCGTGAAGCGCCGCGCCGGGGCCGCCTCCCCGCCGCTAGGCCAGGCAGGGCCTTGGGGCCTGAGCGCGGCGGCGAGCCCGAGGGGTCGCTACCTGGACGGGTTCCTGCAGCACCGTCATTCTGCTCGCGCCGACGTCCTCACCGAGGCCGGAGCGCGGTGGACACGGCCCCGCCTCAGTGCGCGACCCGGCGGCGGCGCGGCGCGGCGCGGCCTCCGCTCATTTAAACTCCCAGCGACCGTTACCGGGGAGGGCGGCGAGGAGGGAAGGAACGAGGCCGGCCGAACACCCGAGGCCGCCCGAAGGCGCCGGCGGAAAGACCCGAAGAGCGAGGCGGAAAGACCCGAAGAGCGAGGCGGAAAGACCCGAAGAGCGAGGCGGAAAGACCCGAAGAGCGCGGCGGAAAGAGCCGAACGCTGACGGAGAACAGCTGTGAAAGGCCCTGCTCGTCAGAGAGGCGGAAACAGCCGAGTGTGACCGGAGATGCCCGAGCGACCGAGGGCGGGGCGGGGCCGCGCGCTCTGTCCCTTCCGTCAGAGCGGGGTGGGGGCCGCTTCAGGTCTGCAGCTCCCGCGGGCTTAAAATAAAAAATAAAGTAAAATAAAATAAAATAAAATAAAATAAAATAAAATAAAATAAAATAAAATAAAATAAAATAAAATAAAATAAAATAAAATAAAATAAAATAAAATAAAATAAAATAAAATAAAATAAAATAAAATAAAATAAAATAAAATAAAATAAAATAAAATAAAATAAAATACCTTTTGACTAGTTGTGTAGCCCCGCAAACTTATATTAAGTGAAAAAAACACCTTCAGGTCAATTGTGCAGCTCCAGGGTACAGGTACTCACACCCATTCTTTCCTGTGCAGAGGGATGCTTTGTGGTACCAACCTTCCCCAATAGCATATTTAAAAGTTTTTATTTGCTTGGATAATGTGCAACAAAACGGGTCATAGAGCAATGTTTCCCTGGCTAATATGGGGCCTGTCTGACTGCTGAGTTGTCTGGGCTCCCGATATTGCAACCAATGTGACCCAGCAGCCTCTGCCTTCGGCCTCACACAAGCAAAGCAGAGTGTCTGGGGACATCTCCATCTTATTCGGGACAAGGACATTCGGCCACAGGCTCTCCCAGCGCTGGGGGTTATTTTCACCTCTCCTTGGAGCCCCTTCTGAACTTGAGGTAACCAGGACTATAAAAGTCCTCAGTGTGGACTGTTGTCGTGGCTCCTAAGTGCTTGGTCCCAACCTGCTTTAGTACAGATCAACCCTGCTTTTATCCCAAACTGGTCCCCTCCAAGGGCCGGGAGACTGCCTGTGTCCCCAAGGCGCTTCCAAGGCTGCATTTCGCAGCACTCGTGCTTCCTCGGCCATGGGTTTTCCCATGGGCTGGAGCAGGTCCCTCTGCCTTTCCGCTGCTCTGTTCCTTAAATCTTGCTCCCGTGCCGGAGCCAAAGCCATGGAGGTGGTGGCAAGGACAAGCCCTGTCCTCCYTCGTCCTGTCACCACGGTCCTTTGATAGGTTAAAACACAAACCATGCATTAAGGACGTGGGATGCCAAGAYAGCTGCTAATGGGAGCTATAGAAATACCACAGATGCAGAAGTTAAAAGCTAATCTTACATCTGCAAAACATCTCGTGTTGCTTCTCATAAGCATTCACAGCAAGCAGCTTTAATTAAAGGCAGCTGTTACCCAGCTGCTGAACGAAAACAAGCTAGTGGCAACTGAAGTCAGTCCCATGAAAGCAAAATATTTAAAATTTCTAGTCATGAGGCACAGAGAAAGGGCACAATTTGCATTTGCACAAATTTGTCATTTGCACAAGCTCTCCTGCTCTACATGTAATTTTTGGACATAAGCAATATATGCACAGTACTATGCACAATATGCACAGGTTATTTATTCATGGGTTGTACGCCAGAAAAAAAGCCTGGTTTTAAGGAAAAGGTCGGAATCGCACCCTGAGGGTGGGCTGATGAAAACACTTGGGCGGCCCCTGAATCTGAATCCTACCTATTGCACAAGGGTCATAAAAGCCTCATCTCCCTTTCCATGGGAACATCTCGCCACCTCTGATCTCTCTGTTAATGCTTCCAAAGCCAAAACACAGATGACCGCAGAGGGAAAGGAATTGAATTTACTGAGCCAATTGTCACAGGAGGAAAAATAATAATTTAAGGTGAGATGTGTGTCCCATGTATACTGTGTACGTAGTATAAGTATGAAGGGTGACTCCTCACTGCGTCTTGTAAAACACCCCTGCAGACTCAGGCCATCTGGAAAGAAGGGATAGAGATAGAGGAATCTCACTCTTCATGTGGCTCAAGTGTATCCAAACACTTCCAAAAAACACCTGGGACACAAGAATGAGAGGGCCTAATGCAATCAGTCTTTGACATGACAGAGCTGTTTCTCAGATGAACCAAAAATGTCAATAGTCACCCTTCCATGCCATTAAAAAAATGTGTTTCATGCAACTAGTTTCTTGTAGAATTAAACGTCCCTGGCAGCACTTGGCACCTAAACTCTTATGTAGCTGAGATGATGAACAGGAACCAGAGTGAAATGGATTAAAAACAAGATAAAAAAAAGTGCTCCATATGCAAAGTTCACACTCCTGTCTGTCTCTGTTTTAACCTTCTGATTTTTAAGGGGATTTGTAGAGGAAAAGAGATTTTTAAATGTTTATTTGCTATATTTAACAGTATCTGAAGGTCAGGCTTTTTTTTTTTTTTTTTTTTTTCCCTTTCTCTCCTGCCATTTACATAGCTGAAGAGAGGAAAAATACTTAGGTAAAGAAAATGAGATAACAAAACCCTAAGAAACCAACAGGGGAGACTGGGGGCAGCTGAAACAGTTCTTGTTGATTTGCTTTTCTTTTAAGTTGACTAGACTGCAAAGGAATAATTCAAGCCTCTCTGTCTCTGGCAATTATACCCCATATTAGCAATGTCAGTATTATCAGTGGGAGACCCTGACTCACCTGGAGTTCCTTGTTTCATCCAGACATGATGTGCTTGACAAAAGCTAAAGAGAAAATAGGAAACGAGTGAGATATCAGAACGCACGTTTAGATCTCAGCCTGGGCCTGGAAGGGGCTCCGAGCTATGCCCAGAAGTTGCTTGCACTTTTTTCTACCCTGGTTGAAACGTCTGAGCTCTCCTTGGAAAGGCTCCCTCTCAATGACTACCTATTTCCTCTTGGAAAATGCATTTTGCCCCTGAAAGGTCCAGCATTTCAGACAGGAACCTGTTGCTCCTACCTTCATAGTTGATGCAGCCATTGGCATCTTCTTGTCCTGCCATGAGCTGCTCCACCTCGCTCTCTGTCATCTTCTCCCCTGGAGGCAGAGGACGGAGAGGTGAGAGGAAGGGCCCTTCCCCTGCCTAGACCCTCCTGTCCTTCCTCTGGAGAGCCAAGCACACCACAAGATGGAAAAGGGAGGTAAAGCAGAGCTGTGCATCAATGGACTACAGAGTCTGGTGGGAGGGTGAGGAGAASGGACCAAGGTGCAACTGTTGTCTGGTGGCCAAGTATGTCATGGAGACTCCAGTCCACTTGGGTCACGCATGAAGTTGCATCCTAAGCTGAGAAAGGCCATGCAGTGGGGGACACTGCTGAGAGAGCCCAGAGCAGCAGACTGGAAGCACTAAGAAGGGTCTGTCCAACCACGAGATGAACCAGCTAGCCCAAGCCCTTCACAGGGCTCTGCCCAAGAGGAGCTAACGGTGGCCTCTGCTCCTTGACTGCCTTGTCATAGCTTCCTCCCTCTCCATGTGGCCTGTCCCCAGGCTCATGGGGCCAGCCCATACCCAGCGTGGCCAGCACGTGGCGGAGCTCTGCCCCCATGACCGTGCCGTTGCCCTCCTTGTCGAAGACACGCAGCCCTTCCACAAAGTCCTCCAAGGTGCCCTGCTCCTTGTTGTGGGCGATATGCTGCATGATGGGGAGGAAGGCCTCGAAGTCCAGCATCTTTGTGCTCATTTCTGAAAGAGGAGGAGGAGATGGGCTCATGTTCAACCTCTACCTCACCTTCCAGCCAAAACCCTGCTCCAGATAGGGAACCCAGCCCTTTCCTCGCCGGGCAGCTCACTGCCCGCTCGTCCTACCCTCTCCCCATTGCCCCGGTTGCTGTCACCTTCTGGTTTGGGTTTGCCCAGCACCTTCAGGACCTCTGCGTTGGTCGGGTTGTGACCGAGTGCCCGCAGGACGTCTCCACACTGCGCGTACGTGATCTGCATGGCTCCTGTAGGCGTCCGGTCAAAGAGGCTGAAGGCTTCTCTGAACTCTGCGGAGATAAGGAGCTTGGTTGCCCCCTGCCCATGCTGGCCCCTCTGCCACCCTGCCGGAAGCCACACGCAAAGGGACACACGAGCAGTGGCTGCTGCTGGTGGCGGCCCAGGGCACACAGACCTGCACTGGCTTGAGCAAGAGGAGGCCACGAGCCTCCAAAGCCAAATTCCTTTGACAAGTCACCAGCTCCACGAGCAGGTTTTGCCTCCCATACGGAGCTGGTTGACAAATGCYGCAGGGATTCCTGTACCACCTTGGGCTTGCAGGAGTGGCTGCACTTCCTTCTTCCCTTCTTGGACCTCCTGGGGATCCCACTGTCCTCTCTACTCATCCCGCACCCTCTCTGTGACCCTCTCAGTGCTGCTTCCAGGTGTGCTGCTTGTGTTTCACCTTGCAGCAGCCTCCCCGGTTGCTCCTGCTCTTGACGATCGCCTGCCTCTTCCCCTTGCAGACCTGTCCTCAGGCCTGCCCAGCCCTGTGCAGGTGGACATGATGTGCCATGGCTCCCGTGTGAGGAGGGATCACATTCTTCCCCAGCCTTTGGACAGTATCTTCTACTAGCTGTGCTTGGAAAGACCAGGGAGATTCATTTCTGTGCTCTTCCCCATAAACTACTATCAGCTCTAGAGGATTTCCCTTTACCTGGAGGAAGGGGGCCTACATCAGGGACAATTAGGATCTCTTTCCTCTTGTATGTGACACTTTTCAGCTTCCTGGCCTGCTGCAGGATCTGGTCTTTAATCCTGACGTTGGCTACGTGGACAGTCACACTYCTGCACTGCTCGGAGTCTCGTGTCTTCCTCTTGTTTCCCACCCGGAAGGCCCTTTCCACTAGAACGGGCTCCTCTGTCATATCAAGGTGCAAGATGCAGGGCAACCACTTCTCCAGGAAGCCCACCAGATCCTCGCCCTCCTCCCCTTCTGCTAAGCCGAGGATCCTGAGGCTGGAGGCCGGGGCCGGTCTCTCCAGCTGCTCCATGCGGGTGGCGAGACGGTGGTTTTCATGCACAAGGTGCTCCAAGACCTGCACACATTTTTGAATATTCTCTTTGTGCTTCTGGATCAGAAAGTCCATCTGAGTTGTTGATTTGTCCAAGCTGGTAATCAGACCTTCTAGTGAGTGCATGCGAATGCTCAGAGCTCTGAGTTTGCTGTCTATGGCATGAATAAATTCCAGGTTCTGATCCGTTTTCTTCATGATGTCTTGCAAGAGTTTCCTCAAAGAGGGGAATCTGCCCTTACCACTGCTSGGCAGGCTCAGGTGATCATGGCTTCCATGCGGTGATGGAGATGTGAAGATCCAGCAGGCATCTCCTTGAGTTTGGTGGGAATCCTYGCCTGGGGCTTTGGGCACGCTCCCTTTGCTGCTTGGCATCTTCATCTCCTCTTGCTGTGCCCTGCCATCCCTCGACTCCTCCTCTGCACTGTCCTCTGCTCGGATCCACATCCCTGGAGTCTCGCCCGTGGGAGCTTTTATGCTGCTCTCAGCCCACCTATCGCCATGGARCTCCCCAGCACCTTGGGGTGCTCTGCCATCCACTCCGACCTCACAATGCTGTGGAAGCACTGGGAGGTTTGGGTGGGAATGACACCTTCTGTGAGTCCTTGGCCAAGGCCATTGCTTTGAGGACACCCTGTGATCCTGGCCTCGGACAAGTGAACAACAGAGCAGGACCTACTCCTACATCCAGCCTCCCTGCGTCCTCCACCCCACCGGACCACAGGCACAGAGGGGACCCTAGAGACTGCACAAAATCCAGTAGGAACCCTCCAACGCAGTGCACAYGGAGGCTCGTGGAGGCCACAAGAAAACCTGTAGGGTCCCTCTGTCCATGGGCACACGGAGGCCCCAGGAGGCCACATGAAAGCCTGCAGGGATCCCCAGCCATGGGCGCATGGAGGCACTGGGAGGCCACATGAAAGCCCGTAGAGTTCCTCTGGCCCAGTGTGTATGGAGGCCCATAGGGCCCCCCTGGACACAGGTGCATGGAGAACCCTGGGGGCCACACGAAAGCCCACAGGGCCCCCCAGGCTACAGGCGCAGAGAGGAACCTAGAGACTACATGAAACTCAGTAGGTCTCCCTGACCCAGTGTGCACAGAGGCCCTTGGAGGCCACATGAAATCCAACAGGGCCAGCCCAGCCCCGGGCAAATGGAGGCCTGTGGGCACCACACCAAAGCCTGCATGGCCTCCCCTGCCATGGGTGCATGGACGTCCCTCGGGGCCAAARGAAATTGCTAAAATTTGGGTGAATGCCAGTAAGCAAACTCTAATAATCTAAGAACATGGATGATCATATTGCAGTGGTTAGATTTAATGGTGTAGCTGAGGTCACTGTGKCCAACTCCTCAACTGATCCAGAAATGTACAGTGTGATAGCAAAGAAGTAATCATGTCTGTGGAATATAGTTTTAATGGTTCCTAGGCACTGGCTGATCTGGCATCTCAAAAGCTGCAAGGTGCTGTGGCCTAGCTCTACACACCTATGAATAATCTTATTCTCTCCAAATCAGTGTGACTCTGTGAGAGACAACGTAATACAGATACCAACATGTCATCATCTGCCATATTTTCCATTCATTCAGACAACAGGTTGAAAGGGGTGGTTGGACAGGGTGTTTGGACTGAGTTGCCTGCCAAGTTTTAAGGCAGTATAAAGATTCCTATGAGATTCATCCTTCTGAGATTCCAGTGTGACAAGGCCTTTCATTATCAGAGACAGAACAGGCCATAAATAAGTCAATCCCCTTTAACGTTCTACCTCCAATACATGAAGAACTATAAGGACCAGACAGAGCAGTTCACATCACAGATTAGGCAAAAGCAAGGAGCGGATATGATTGGGTCAGGTCAGGCACCTAGTTAGTACATTACACTGGGATAATGTAGGAGAAAGACCCAGGATGCAAAGTTAAAATGATTAGTCCAGAGTGAGAGTGGTGCAGGAAGTTTTCAGTGCTCCTCATCTGGGTATAAGGCTTAGTCAGAATCATTTTCAGTACAACAGARTAGGTCAATACAGCTGGTAAAGTACAGAATTGGCTATGCTATAGAATTGCTGTGAGTGGAACAGGCTGAAGGATGAGGGTGATAGGACAGAGCAGTTCAAGAAGTTCATGAATCAAGTATGAATCAGATAGAAAGCAGAGAYTCCAACCTACGGCATGACAAATCTGTAGGATCAGAAGATGAGACAGCCAAGCTTTTAAGAAAATATGGGTGGACAATACGAGTAGCAGTGAAAAACATGCAAGCTGAGGAGCTCACAGAAACATGTTCCCAATCTACCCATCCTCAGGCCACAATGTCCTTCAGAGCTGCAGAGAGATCAGGGAAGATGAAATGGTAGCCACTCTCCAGGGTACGTTTTGGCACCACCCTCTGGCCCTCCAGCAGCATGATGGCCCGTTCAGCCCCAAACACAGCCCGCACGGCCCAAGCTGGTACTGTCAGCAGGGCTGGGCGTCCTAGGGTTGCACCAAGTTCCCGAGCAAAATCGCCATTGGAGGTGGAAGGGGAGGATGGTGAGACACCATTGAAGACTCCTTGCAGGCACTCGCTCTCCAGGACATGACACACAATTCCAGACAGGTCCCGAACATGAATCCACGGAAATGGCTGGAGTCCAGACCCCAAGGGGCCTCCCAGCCCCAGCCAGAAAGGCCAGAGCATGCGGGAGATGGCGCCACCATCCCGGCCCAGCACTACCCCTGTGGAGAGAACAAAGCGAGACATGAACTCCCTACCCAAAGGGTAAAGGGGCCTCCTCACTCCAGACCCACGTCAGACTGGGACAGAACCTCAGCAACAAAAGGGACCCAGCTGATGTCCTTATCCCACTCCTTTCCCCTCTCATGCATGATCAAACCAGAGCTACACTGAATAGGGATGATACACCATCTCACCAGATCTCACTACAGCACCACGAGTTGGGCTCCCACGGATGACAGCTGCAGCCTCCCAGGAGCTCACCAGGTGTGAGAAGAAGTCAAAATCCCCCCCAGCACTGTCCTCTGTGTACTCTGCTGTGGGGCTAGGACGGTAATAACCTGTAGGGATAAAAAGAGAAAGGGGTCAGTGTTGGAAAATGACGGGAAGTTCCCAGAGCATCATAACTGCATCAGGAGGAGGAGTGTTCTCGTATGAGGGAAGCAGAGTATCTCTAACAGAAATGCTGGCAGGTTTTATGCTGATARGGTTTTTTATTACAAATAGCCTCTGCAAGCTCAGCAGAATCTGCTAGCATTCAGGTTGAGCTGGCAGTCCCCAGAACCAAAGCAAGGCATAGAAGCTTGCTCTAAACTCAGCTGTCACATGTGCTCAGCTGCTTCAAAGATTACAGTGAGCAGGCTTGCAAAGCTGGAGATATAAGGGGGGCTGCAACTCTGCTCTTCATTAGATGAGCTGCTCTTTGTTCCTGCAGGATATCTAGATGCTTATATAGGGAAACAGAAAAAAAGACAATAAAATCAAAAGATGGCAAAAAACTATGCACAGCATTTCAAGGCAGGAAACACGTTGCCTCAAAGCTTTCCCAAGCTGACACGAGACAYGCCTTGGCTGAGCCCAACCAATACCTACGCCGGTGAGGAGAACCCATGCACGGGGTGGCTGATCAGCCTCAGCAATGGCTTTGGCCAAGGTCTTGGTGGTCTCCACCCGGCTGCTGATGACTTCCCTGCAGAAAGCATCGTTCCACCTGGAGAACGGAGAGCCCTTTATCACACTCCCTACAAAGGTAACAGCCAGAAAACAACAGCCCCAATGGCAAATGGCCCCAACAGAAACCTCCTAAGCACAGAGGAAGACACATGAAGTCCCTACTGCCCCACTTTAGAGCTAGGGGAGGATGCAGGACCCTATTACCCAAGTACACGAGGACTCTGCGAGGACTCCCTACTTTCTACCTTAGATTCCCTTAGCACAAACATATGGGAGAAGCTGGACACCCAAACTGTACGATAGGAATTCTAGTCAAGTATCCAGAGGAGACATCTCCAAAAAAACTTCCTAAGCAAACCAAGACAGGTTTCCATAGCCCATTTTGCTTCTGTTTTTGCATTATTACTTAAATGGAGACATCCAGCGCCACTTAGGATAGCAGCAGCTCTTTTGCCTGGCCTCCAACTGTCAATCCAGAGGGGTACTTGTCTCCCAAGTTTCCAGGACTCATCAGTCCTAGAGAATTTTTTTTGGTTACTTGAGACATGGTTGCTCTAGGAGACCCTRCGAGTGCAGGGGGGTTGGCCTAGATGACCTCTAGAGGTCCCTTCCAACCTTAAGTATTCTATGATTCTATGAACCAAATCCATTCTGGATGTCCTGTCTGTTCTTCAGATTCTCTACTCACTCTCTTATAAAACTGGGCTGTCTTGCCTTTGCCTTGCTGTCTTAGTGCYATGAGAGATCAAGTTACCTGCGTAAAGGGTTGAGTATATTCTCACCAGCCAAGTTCACAACAGCATCGCATGGGGGCAGTCCAGAGCCAGACAACTCGTCCTAGAAAGATGTTAACKGAGACATCACACTCACAGACTCCCCCTCTTCAAGCCTTCTCAACAGCCAAGCAGTGTGGGCTCATAAAAACGTCCAACTATGCCCTTTCTGAACTTGTGGGATGTAGCCAGGAGCATAAGCATGGATGGAGAAGATTTTATTCTTTGGATCAGCATCATTACCCATTTCCATTGCTCTCACACACAGAGCACTTAGAAGCCCAACGCTACGTTCAGGGAAGACAGATCCTCAAACGCAGACGCCCTGTATTTGCACCAGGGCAGGGCAAGCTAGCTTGTTCCTCAACCCGAGCACCTTGCTCCTCTTGTGATCGCTCTCATCACATACCCAGCTGATGCGATTCTTGCCTCCTTGTCGAGAGATGTGAGTCACCTCATGGCCATGGCTATGCAGTAACTGGGTCAAGGCTCTGCCCACAAA
Organism: Eudromia elegans; assembly: GCA_003342815.1. Classification (NCBI taxonomy): domain Eukaryota; kingdom Metazoa; phylum Chordata; class Aves; order Tinamiformes; family Tinamidae; genus Eudromia; species Eudromia elegans. The sequence goes on from PTEX01000484.1 coordinate 201,759, forward strand.
CCCAGTCCCTCCACCTAAGGAAAGACAGGACATTTGAAATTTGCAGCTCTGCAAGAAGTCCCAAAGCCTGTGCTCCCAAGCCCACACGCTGCCCCTGGGAGGCCCCACTACCCGTGACCAGTTTCCCTGGCTGCAATACCACAAGGTGAGAGGACAGTGCCCAGCTCCTCTGTTAAGCACCCTGCATCCCAGTCCTGAAGGCCCCATTCCCAACACCCAGACTCCATGCATGGATGACCCTGAGATGACCCTAAGATGCCTTCTGTAGCATGCAAAATCCACGCCCAAGGCCTCCAATTCCCCAAAAATCCATCATCTGCACAAAGCACACTTTCTCTCTGACCCTTCTCCACCCACATACTTAAAAGAAAAGCCCCTGTAAGCCAGTCCCCATAGGCCCTACCTTGAGTACAGCCCCACAGCTTCCTTGGGTGTCCCACTGATGGGACCAGACCCACACTCTACACTGCTCACAGCCCCCATTCCCACCCAGAGCACCTGCTGGGGGGCTGCCCCCCTCCCTCAGTCAAACAATTTCCAGCACATCACACTATTCCAAGCTCAGAGCATCATAGTATGGCTGTGGATGGAAACGTGGAGCTGATTTGGTCAAACCCTGTTGCTCAAATAGAGTCACCTAGAGCATTTTGCACAGGATTGCATCTGGTCAGGCAGGTTTTGAATATGTCCAAGGAAAGGGCATCCACAACCCCTCTTGGCAACTTGTTTTGGGGCTCTTTCACCCTCACAGTCAGGAAGTTTTTCCTCATATTAAGGCAGAACTTCCAGTCCTTCAGTTTGTGGCTGCTGCCTCTCATCCTATTGGTGGCATCACTGAAAACAGGCTGTGCCTGTCCTCTTGACATCCTCCCTTATTCGTGTACACTGGTAAGATCTTCTCACAGTCCTCTGTTCTATAGGCCGGACAGGCCCAGCTCCCTCAGCCYTTCCTCACAGGAGMGGTGTGCCAATCCCTTCATCGTCTTTGCCATCCTATGCTGGACTCTCTCCATCAGTTCCATCTCTCTCTTGTACTGGGGACGCCAGACCAGACACCAGGCACCCTACATGACCTTAGGAGGACGCCCAGGCCCCTCTCCGCAGAGCTGCTCCCCACCAGGCCAACCACCAGCCCGCCCTGTCACAGAGTAGCTCCCACGCGCCCTCCTGCACTCCTGACTCAAGTACCCCGCCGTGCACAGACTCCAGGCCCATCCCTGCACTGCCAAGCCCAACACCGCGCTCCGCGGCACCCCACAGGGCGCCCGCGCCGCCCGCCGCGGCCCCGGGCACCAGCCCCCCGGGCAGGGCGCCACGCGCCGCGGTCACGCACCCACGAGCACCCGCATGACTGGAACCGGTGCGCATGCACCTAGAACACGCGCATGCGCACGATGAGCTCTCCGGGGGGGGGGGGGCCCTTAAAGGGCCAGGGAGCTGCGCATGCGCATGATGAATTCCCCCCCAGGGGGGCATTAAAGGGCCAGGGCACTGCCGCTCTAGCTTGTCCGGAGCCGTTGCTGTCTCCAGGTTTCTGCCAGATTTCTGGGAAATAGTTCTTACGGTGGGGAGGCTTTAGACACAAAATAAGCCTTTGCCGCGAGAACAAAGACAGCATGAAACGGAGGAGTTACGCAGAGTTAGCCCGTGCTGTAAGGATGAAAGAAAATGCTAGTGCAACCCATGTCTTAGTTGAATGAGTTAGGCACACGTTATTCCTCTTGAATAGGACAGAAAGTACGTAGGTGGAAATCATTAAAGGAGCCCAAGTAAAGGCCGCAGAAGTGTTCTTGACTTTTCTGATGAATAACCCAGAATTTTCTAATGAAGAATTCATAAATAGGCAGGAATTGTTCTCACTAAGCCATGGTACTGGCTCCTACCTGCTTAAGCACTTTCTCACCTGTTTCTCCATATGGTCATAGGGAAAGAAAACAAAGAACAACAAACAACCCTCAAAAAACCCACCCAGATTCTGCCAAGGATGTAATTCTTCCACTGGATTTTCAATGTCTCCTCTGAGAGGTGATGAAATTTGCATTGTCTTTCAATGACACCTGTGGATATTACAGGAAATCTGTAAAATTGGCTTAGAGAAAGTTGTCTCTTTGGTCGGCTGCTGCATCCCATGTTTTCTGCAGGGAGAGGTGGCGGGATTTGCAGTTTGAGTCTCTGCGGGTCAGAGTCTGCTCTGAAGCAGGGACAAATACTGAAGAAGAGCTTTTGCCTCCCTACTGCCCACATAGCTAGAGTTCAGCCCCCTTAATTATCCGTCTTTGTCTATGCAGGCACCCATTGCCACTGGGCCATCCATCTGTCCGTTTACTTTCCTTAACATGAAGTAATGCAAGTGGGTAATGTAATGTAAGTAAGTAAAGCACGAAGTAATGTTTTAGAGGGCCTATGGTATCTCACACATTGGTACAGACCTGTGTTATGCTCTCCCGTAGTGTAATCAAGATGTGATACTCAGAGACACCTAAAATGCCATTAGTACCTTTCTCCTCCACAGCACTAAGATGCTGCGGATTAAAGACACTAAAAAAACTAGTGTTAAAAAAATATTTTTTTCTTTTTTTTTTAAATTTAATCCATTTTAAGAAAATGGATTAAAGACACTAGCTTCACTTTAGGGGCAGGCTAAAGATTGGCCAAAAGTGAGATTTCTGAAAATCCCTCACTCGTTCTTGTCATGCAAGTGGCACCTAGCATTCACATCCTCCAGTCTACAAGGTTCTTTCTATATTAATTAAACAGTAATCAGGAGTGCTCTCTGGCGCYTAAGTCAATTGGCATGAAACGTGCACCCCACTTAGTGCTTTCTACCTACATAACGTAGTGGATCCCTCACCACGACACATTTATGTCAGGGTAAGCTGACTAGCTCTCTAGAACATTCTAGCTGATTTATTAAACCATTAGCGGCCGTAAAAGGAGCACAGTAGGAGCCTGAATGTTTGCTTCAGATGCAGACACCTCCATGCTGCCTAAATTTAGATATCTAAAAGTGGAGCTGAATGCCATGCTGATGCCCCTAAGATGCATGACCTACAGACATTTTTTACCACTTTAGATCCTTTGGAAGCCTAGTGGACGTTGCGGTTACACTGGTGGTCAGAAGAGGCTTCCAGAAACACCTATGATAACGGATCTACATGGAGGGATAGTCTGTTTAGAGTGTTGTCCCATCAAKTCAGTTTTTCCCTTGGCCAGTTTCTATATGGAGGGATTAATCTGCAATATAGGCATGTGCATTTCAGCTTATTACCTAGATTCCTTTTATAGTAAAAAGAGAGATAGAAGTAACTGTAGGAGGTGATTCATTTAATTTTAAAGGGATAGATTTTTTTTCCAAGTAGCAAGAGAACTAATGGCTAGTTTGGAAATTTCTTTTCTTGGACAGGTAACTTTTGATTTCTAGTCAGCCCTGACATATCTTTTACCCACTCTCTGTCCTCAAATCTTCTTGACAATATATTGACACAATATAATGAGAATTGAAAATAGCCTTCTGTTTGCATCATGCTCACATGACTGGTCAAGGCACTTGATGAAAAAGTTTGAAGTTAGTGTTTTTGGGAATGTTTGTTTTTCTTCTGGAATATTGAGTATTTGTAAGAAGATGAAAGCCTGATCTTAAAAACAGTATCTTTATACTATGTCAAGTTGTATTTTTACCAGCCTGTCTCTCAAAAAGAAATTAGTTCCTGTTAAAATCATGGTCTTGTACATAAAGAAACACATAGAAACAAAATTCAGACACATTCCTTCATTCCATTTCCAGCAAATCAGACACAAGATTTCAGTGGTTCCTCAATGCTCAGTGCTTGCAGCCTAGATTGCAGTTATTCTATTTGTTTCTAAAACAAGTGGGTAAAAGCAAAATGAATAAAAATAATTTTGAAAATTAGGAGGAATCATGGACAAATAAAAAACTTGGTTCATTCTTGATTTGCCTAACTTATCTTTGGAAATTTTCATTACGAACATATCTACCTGAGTTAGCTATGCTCCAGGGCCTAGAAATGAGGGCCCAGATGAAAGCCTAGAAAAATGCCTTATATTTCTGTAATCGCCCTTGYTTTTATTCATAATATTGATCAGCTGTGATCATGAAAGTTTCTGGATGACAAGTCCTGGTACTTGAAGCTCCTTATCTTACATTCTAGCTATTTGTCTCTAGGGGTTTGTGCTGTTTTTATAGTAAAGATGCTAAAAAAGCCTTTCCTTTTTAACAGTTTTTTCAGGGCCTCCTTTACATCTTTGTTTCTAACAGTATAGATGAAAGTGTTTAGCATGGGWATAACAGTAGTGTAGAGGAGAGAAATGATATTGCTTTTGTATGGTGAGGACATAGCCCCAGGCTGAGCATACATGAAACAAACAGTTKCAATGAACAAGGAAACGGCCAGCATGTGGGAAGAGTAAGTGGAGAAGGCCTTGTACCTGCTTTCAGCTGAAGGCATTTGGGTAAGGATGGSAATTATATAACCATAGGAGATAAAAACCACCAAGACAGTGCTCACTAACCATTACTATTTCATTGACAACTGTGTCTGAGCAGGAGACATGCATCACTGCAGGAACATCACAGAAAAAGTGGCTTATTTCTTTGGGCCGACAGAAGGACAAGCTAAATGTAAAACCTGTCTGGATGGTGCAGGCAGGTGGAGGCTAGATGAGCATACAGTGAGGGGGACTCAGAACTGGCTGAATGGCAGAGCTCAAAGGGTKATGATCAGTGGTGCAGCATCTAGCTGAAGGTCTATAGCTAGCAGTGTCCCCCARGGTCAAGTATTGAATGAAGAGACAGAGTGCATCCTCAGCCAGTTTTCTGAAGATACGAAACTGGAGGAGAGGCTGATACTCCAGTCGGCTGTACTGCCGTTCTCGGAATCCTGGACATGCTGGACACTTGCACAAGAGAGAAACCTCATCAAATTCAAAAAAGGGAAGTGCAGGTCCTGTATCTAGGGAGAAAATMTCCCGTGCACCAGTATAGGTTCCGAGTTGACCTGCTGGAGAGCAGCTCCATGGAGAGGACCTGGTGTTCTGGTGCACAGCAAGTCGAGTGTGAGCCAGCAATATGCCCTTATTGTCAAGACAGCTCATGGTATCCTGGGGTGAATTAGGAAGAACATTGCCAGCAGGTTGAGGGAGCTGGTCTTCCGCCTCTACTCAGTGCTAGTGAGGCCACATCTGGAGTAGTGTGCAGTTCTCGGCCTCTGAGTTCAAGCCATGGAGCCGCTGGAGTGTGTCCAGTAGAGAGCTATTTAGTTGCTGAAGGCACTGGAGCATCTCTGRTAGCTGAGCCTGTTTAGTCTGAAGAGGAGAAGACTGAGAGGGGAACTTATCAGTGTGTATAAATAKGTGAAGGGAGGACACCAGGAGCATGGGGCCAGCCTATTTTCATTGGTGCCCAGTGACAGGAGAAGAACCAGTGGGCACAAACTGAAACCCAGGAAATTCTGTCTAAATATGAGGAAAACTTTTTGACTGTAAGGCTGAAAGAGCAATTGCAAAGGTTGCCCGAAGAGGTTATAGAGTCTTTGATTTATGTAGTTCAAAAATTGCCTGGACGTGATCCTGTGCTACGTACTCTAGATGGCCCTGCTTGAGCAGGGGAGTTGGACTGTGATCTCCAGAGGTCTCTTCCTATCTCAACCATTCTGTGATTCTCTAAGTTGCTCTTGGTCTACATTTTGAGCTATAACACTACTGTAGTATTGCTGATSCAAGTCAAATTCTACCTCAAAAAATTTGTGAAGTACTCTATAGTGTCAGATGTACCTGCATTTCCTCTTGGTAATCATTTGGTGTATCCCAGAAAGATGTCTGTCTGCAAATTTCCTTGGTATAAAAAGATTATTTGGATGGACCTTGATATAATAAGGTCATTTGGTATTCTAGGACCCTTCTGGGACCAATGGTCTGAGTCTCACAGCACTGTAGCCATACCGCAGTATGATATTTACAAATACTCCCTCTATTGTTAGGTGAAATMTTTTTTCATCTTTAGGTGATTTTCAATTTCATCATTAAATGGACTCAAGTCTAAAAGACTTGAGTTATGAAGTTTTATCATCCATGTTGATGCCTTTTTCTTTCCATAGAGAATAAGGAAATCTCAGAGAAAATAGATCAGATGCAGACATCTACATTTTACATGCCTCATTCTAGCCCACATACTATTTTCTAACAAGGGCAAAAGAAATCTGAAGTTCGATTTCTGGATGTGCCAAACTGCAATTTTATAATTGCAGCAGTAATTCAGCTAAAGATTTCAAAAAAGGGAGGTAGCATAAAAAAGCAAGGGAAAAAAAAAGTAAACTTAGGTCAAACTTACATTTATGAAGTTCCGGTTGAATAAATATGGTAATTGGGTCCATGAAYAGTAAGTACCATTTCACTTGATCATGAATTAAGGTCTAGATTTTCTGATTTTCATTCATCAGTACTGGTAGTCAGACTTCATGAGTGAAGCCTTTSATTGAATACTTGGGTGTTTCTTGGGCAAGTGAAGGTCTTCCCCAGGGCAAATCTTACTTCTTTGTTTCTGAGGCAATATATGAGTGGATTCAGGARTGGTACTATTACTGTGTACAAGACTGATACCAGCTTGTTAGCCCTGTACGTATACATAACCTTTGGGTGGGCATAAGTGAACAAGGTGGTAGAATAGAACAATATTACAACAGTCAAGTGGGAGCTGCAGGTAGAAAATGCCTTTTGCCTCCCTTGAGAAGAAGGGATCTTCAACACAGTGAACATGATGCAGATATATGAGGTGACCACAGTACATAGTGGCACCATGATAACCATCAGAGCCAAGATGAAATCCACTAGCTCAGCCAAAGAGGAATCACTGCAGGAGACATTCAGTAGGGGTGAAATATCACAGAAATAATGATTAATTTTGTCTACATTGCAGAACCAGAGTTGAGCTATAAAACTCAGCTTGATGGAAGAGGTGATCAAACCACAAATCCAACAGCCAGCTGTTAGCTGAACACAGAATCGATAGTTCATGATGAGTGGATATTGGAGAGGATGGCATATGGCCAAGAAGCGGTCGTAGGCCATAACAGCTAAGAGAATGTACTCAGTACAAACAAAAGTCACAAAGAAATACAGCTGTGTCATGCATCCCTGGAATGATATGCGTTTGTCTTGAGAGAGAAAATCTACTAACATCTTTGGCTCAATAACAGAAACATACCAGATTTCCAAGAAAGACAAGTTTCCCAGGAAGAAATACATGGGTTTCTGCAAACTGTGGTTAGTTCGGATAATAAGAATGATAATGATATTTTCCAAAACAGTTAATGAATAAACCAGGAAAAAAGCAGAAAAGAGGAGCAGCTGCAGTTCAGCAGAGGTGAGAAATCCCAGGAGAATGAAGTACATGACACTGGTTTCATTCCTGTCACCCATTCTGCAGGGGAAGGATATCTTTATCCACCTGCAATAAATTAATATGTTACATACTAACCTAACTTTTAATTTCTAATGGATTTCAATTTGTAACTATCTGTCCTGCCACCACTTAAAGCCCTGTATAAGTTCAGAGGCTTTGTTGCTGTGTTTGTAGGAATTAATTTGGTACAATTTTTCTGCTCAGTTCAGAAATTTTCATTATAAAAATCTAACCATGCTTTTAGCTTATACTTCACCATGTATTATTCTTCCCCATAATTAATCTCAGCAGGAACATGTGTCTAAAATAATCCAGATCAAACATGCTACCGTTATTGTCCATTGTCTCCATAGACTATAAAGAAATATTAAGTTACAAGCTTCCAGGTAGACATTTATATTATCRGTGTCTTAGAGTCTATATCTATGTTTTGCTATAGTTATTCTAGGCATTTCCTGTGAATTGTGAGGTGAATGCCAAGTACTGGAAGCACATATACAATCTGATTAAAAGGACTCCAAACACATCTGCCAAAACCTACCAGAGGTTTCCARGTCTAACTCTCAACAGGAGTATACCTACATAGAGCTTATTGACATACTACAGCAGAGCAGCATTATTGCAAGTTAATTACAGTCCTGCATCTGGCTGGTTTGTAGCTAACTCAGATCACCTCTTCAAAAGCAAGATTGCCTCAGTCTATTTTATTAAAAACAAACAGTTCTCAACCTTCTGTAGTGAAAGTTCAGGGTAGAATCCACTGCCTTGGTTGATCCTCGTGAATATGACCRACAGAGAGCAGATGAAGTGTAGGTGTATTGCATCTGCAAGGTTGTGCCAGTTGCATGATTTATGCCAATAAGTAGAGACTGATCACTTTATTTACCTTCAGTGTCCCATGCGATTTAGCCTGCAAATTGCAGATAGTCTCCCAGTGGGAGCAATCATGGAAAGAAGAGAAATGGCAGTTTTCTCTATGTTTTCATAGACAGTAGAAGTAATGAATCTGAAGATATCTAAGGTTTAATCTGAGATTCTGAACAATGAAATAACCCCAGCTCATGCCTTATGAAGAGACATGTACAAAGGGAATATCAGATTGTTTAGTTGTGGTTTGAAAAAAATTTAAAAAGAGAGAGTATGGCAATCAATTACCAAAGATGAAGTTATAAAACCATTTTGTGTCCTAACTCTAAAGCCAGAGCCTTGACTGGTAGTCCTGATTGGATAAATCCTATCTCCTGTCTTCTTCTTACAGCCTCCAGGAGATATGATATCCATTTTCCTAAAGAGCGTATTAGAACACAGACATTATCTTGCAGTGATTTTGTGAATGCATCTATGAGATGGATGGACTGAATCAATTTCTAGAAATTCCAAATCTACTTCCATTTGTGAAATTGACCTATAAAAATTCTTCAGTATCTAAGTGCCTGAATCAAATACTCCCAATCTTGCAGGATAACTACAAATCAAAATTTGAGATTCAAAATAGACACACTTATATATTTAATATATGTGTTTAACTTTAGGTCTCTGTTAGATATAGGATAAATTAGTCCCAATTTACAYACCTAAAATGTAAGTACTTGTGATTGTAATCTGTTGGTTGAAGAGAGATGTCTAGTGCTATTTGAGATATTTTCAAATCTTATCATTGGCTTTCATTTGACCCTCCAAACAGTGTGGGTCTTATACAGTTCTCACATCATATATGACAACCTGCACAAAGATGCCCAATAGTCTATAGTGTCTAGAATGCCACTGGGCTAATAAATTGTGGGAACTACCTGGGGAAACTTTAATGTCAAATGTCTACAGTATATGTGCTCAAAATTGAGGGCATCCTAAACAGTAGAGACAAAGGACTCCAGAAAGCAGTTGCAGAGAACAGTTCACAGATGTGGTCAGCTGGGTAGCTATTTGGACTCTCTGTTCATTGTTCTGAATTGTATTCTGTCTTGTCTTTATGTCAACTAAAACACTTAGCTCACATGCAGCCATGCAAAACACAGATTATGTCTGAACATGCACTGTAGACCACTGCAGGTAGGTGAAATTAATCCTTTTCTCATCACTCAAGGAAGAGCAAAAATCTTGGGTCATRTGACTGTGTGTGCAGTGACATTCTGTATATTGTAGGGCATCCAAATAAYTTCTAGTGGAAAGGCAAGACCTGCAGAACACCAATGCCCTTTTGGAGCAGAAGGTGGAGGTTAAGCAGGATCCTCCTGTAAAACATATAGTGGGGACTTGTTAATGGGACATCCATCCACAAGATGAGATGGATGGAGGATCCTGGGATCTATAGGCTTCTCAACCTGACCTCAGTATCAGGGAAAGTTATGCTGCAGATCATCTTGAGGGTGATGAGACAGCAGTGCAGGATAACCGGGTGATCAGGCCCAGCCAACAGGGCTTCATAAAAGTCAGGTCCTGCATGACCAACCTGCTCTATGACCAGGTGACCCACCTAGTGGATGAGAGGAAGGCTGTGGATGTGGTCTACCTAGACTTTAGTAAGGCCTTGGCACAGTCTTCCACTGCAGTCTTCCACTGCATTCTCCTGGAGATGCTGGCAACTCATGGCTTAGACAGGTGTAGTGTTCACTGAGTAAGAAACTGGTTGGATGGCCAGGACCAGAGAGTGGTAGTGAATGCAGTTAAATCCAGCTGGCAACTGATCACARGCAGTGTTCCCCAGGGATTAGTGTTCGGGCCAGTCCTCTTGAGAACCCTCAGAAAATTTGCAGACACCACCAAAATGGGTGGAACAGTTGATCTGCTTGAAGGTAGGAAGGGTCTACAGAAGGATCTGGATAGCCTGGATTGATGACCTAAGACCTATTGTTTGAGGTTTGACAAGACCAAGTGCTGGGTCCTGCACTTTGGTCACAACAGCCACATGCAAAGCTGCAGGCTTGGGACAGAGTGGCTGGATAGCTGCTCAGTTGAAATGGATCTGTGAGTGTTGGTCAACAGCCAGGGAGAAGACGTGAGCCGGTAGTATGCCCAGGTGGCCAAGAAGGCCAAGAGTCTCCTGGTTTKTATGAGGAATAGTGTAACCATCAGGATCAGGCAAGTGATCATCTCCCCTGTACTTGGTGCTACTAAGGTCACACTTCAAATTCTATATTCAATTTTGGGTTCTRTCACTGCAAGGAAGACATAGAGGTGCTGGAGTATGTTCAAAAAAGGGCAACGAAGCTGGTGAAGGGACTGGAACACAGACCTTTTGAGGAGCAGCTGAAGGAAGTGGGAATATATATTTTGGAGGAGGCTCAAGGGAGATCTTACCGTTCTCTACAACTCCCTGGAAGGAAGTTGTGTGTGGCAGGGGGTGGGCTTAATCTCTTCTCCAAATAACTACCAAAAGAACAGGAGGAAATGACTTCAAGTTGCACCAGGGTGGCTCAGATGAGACATTAGGAAAAAATTCTACATGGAAAGAGTAGAACAGGCTGCCTGAGGAAGTGGTGGAATCATTATTGCTGGCAGTGTAAAGGAAATGTGTGGATGAGACATTTAGGGACATGGTTTAGCAGACATGGTRTTGAAGGGTTTATGGTTGGACTGGAATATCTTGAAGATCTTTGCCAACCAAAATGATTCTATGACAGTGTATATGGAGGACTCAGCCAAATGAAATTCAGTATAGAAAATGCAAAATTCTCTACCTAAGGCAAAATAACTTCATATATCAATCAGATTTGGAATCCATTGTAGCAATCCTGATAAAAGAAAGACCTGAAATTGATGATGGATGCCAGACTGAATAAGAAGCAGTCATCACTCCCATTGCAGATGAGGCAAACTACATTCTGGGCTTCCTTAGACGTGCGGCCAGCATATTGATGCTGGTATCCTTCACTGTACAACCCTCAGGTAGTCACACCTGGAATTCTGTGTCCAAGTTTTTTTCCTGGAACAAGATGAGGGGAGAGAAACTGAAAACAGTCTGTCAGGTGCCTACCAATATGTTCGTCTGTGCTGTACAGTAAAAAGGCTGTGGGCTCATCTTATTTTTTAGAATTAGGAGAAGTCTTAGTAATGCTCTAGGAGGAGACTGTGTTTAGGGGAGATGCCTGCCTTATCATGAGATGAATTCCCGTCTATAATACCTTTTTAATGTTAACAGAGGGCAACAGGTTTTGATGTAGTTGCTTACATGGTAACCTTCTATACTGGGCTGAACTTCCTGTGAGCAATCCAAAATTACTGCTGTTTTGGCTGAGTTGAGTAGCTTATTACTTGCCTCCTGCCTAATGCATCTAAGATTCCAGGCACACACACACATACAGAAACACACGGAGACATGCTTTTGTTCTTGAATTTTTTGTTTATAGTAAGATAATAAGTGATTCCACTCAGACTGTGGTCGTTTCCTATCCTGACTATGCAATTTAGATAAATTAACCCTTATAATCTTGACACCACTTTACTGACAGGTTCAGTTTACTGACTAGTTTACTGACAGAGAGTGTCCAGAGCCTTGCCGAAGTCAAGGAAGAGCACATCCCCTGCGCTCTCCTCATCTACCCAGCTTGTCATCCCATCATAGGTGGTTCTCAGGATCATTAACATCAATTTTCCATTGGGGAATGCATGCTAACTGCACTTGAGCACCTTCTTATCCTCCACATGCTTAAAGGAGGAAAAACTTAGAGAGCTCAGAGCTCACGCAGGATGAGCTGGTCCATCGCCTTTCCAGGGAGGCAGGAGGCCACATAGTCCCTCAGCTGCTGTGTAAGTACGCAACAACAAGACAGGTACGAGGGCAAAAGAGGAAGTCATCCTCATGTCAGAGTGTGAGTGCGGGTGAGCACGCAGCAGGGCCAGGCACAGGCATGTGCAGACAAGCTGTCAGCTGTGCTCTGTGCAAGCTGGAGCTGAACCAGGCACACAAACATCTGGGGGGAGATGCCCTTGGACATCTTATACACTGCACCCAGCCCTTGTTGGAAAGAAAGTCTTTACCCAATACCCCTCATGGCCTTTCAGTAGGCTTTGAACTGTGAATCATATGTCCCCTGCATCCCACTGCAGCTGCTGCTGGGCACCCACGTTTCAGGGAAATGCTGGTGGCTGAACACAAAAGGAGGCATCAGCTCTTTGAATCGCCCAGTGCAACCAAGGGGTGTCTTCTTCCTTACACGAGCAGCAACATCGGGATGCCGGTCCCTGTGGTTCAGAACCAGCTCAGGCAACATCACTGCCAGGCTGATGAGCAGCAGAGCTGCCCTTGGCTTTAGCCAAGGAGGGTCCTGCATCTGGTGCTGGACACCACTGATGCTCTCTGGAAGCAGAAGTAGAGCATCAGGTCCCTTCCTTGGAGATCTTCCAAACCTGCCTGGATGCCACCCTGTGTCCCGTGCTCTGGGTGCCCCTGCTGGAGCAGGAGGGTGGGTCTAGGTGATCTCTAGAGGACCATTCTAACCTCAACCAGTAACCTGTAATTCTCTGGATCAGACAGCACTGACTCTGTCTAGAGGGAGAGCCTCACAGGAATGGCCAGCAGCAGGAGGGCAGGATTTCTTGGTCTTTCTTCCCCCTGTTTTGGAAGMTAAGCTGGTCTTTGTGTTCCCTTTAGCACAGGGCAGAGGATATTTGCCCTGGCCAGGGGGAATCATGCTGCGATGTCTACCAGGCTCTGCCATGTTAGCCAGAGCTGGACCCCTTCCRGCCAAGGCGGTCACAAGTAACCTTGCAGGAATGACCCAGTCAACATCACCTGCCTGTAATGGACCCCTTGGGTGTGAACTGTGTCTTCCAACCGCACTTACRTGTTCCTGCCCTGGAAGTCCTTAGACCTTTCATCTGAGCATTTAGAACATGCCTTCATGGGGACAAGGGCAAGGCATACAGCAGGAAATGAKGGACAGCAATGTAGGAAATAAAAACACAGCCCATATCATTAGTGGGGATGTTTTGCATTGGAGAGGAGCTTGCCAGGAAATTGTCATCTTTGCCAAGCATGCCTGTGACCCGCGGGCAGTACAAGACCAGTATAAAAGGCAGCCCCAGTGCTGCCTCTGTCACCCACTTCCCTCCATCCTTCTTGAGAGGAACCAGGTGAGTCTGAAGGCCTTTTGTCTCCTTCCTCCTGCTTGGAGGCGAGGTCTATCTGTGGTGGCGGTCTCAGCTGATGCTATCTCTGTAACGTTGTGGGGCTTGGATCTCGTCTTTGTATGACTGAGAAGGGAAATCAAGGTGAGCAAGGCAAGGCAAGGCAAGGCAAGGCAGAGGAAGGCAAGGCAAGGCAAGGTCTTTCTGAGGAAGAATTTAGGGTTTGGCTGCGGTGGCTGATGGAGCATGAGGCAGGCAGCAGTCTTCTTGTGCCTCGTTGCTCTTGGCAGGCGCTTGACAAGGCAAGGCAAGGCAAAGAAGCCTGTGTTCCTGTGCCCTTACCAGCCTCAANGTGGTGGTGACCCTGCCCGGGCCCATCCTCAGCTCCTTCCCGCAGAACACCGTCGTGGGATCCTCCACGTCCGCTGCCGTTGGCCGCATCCTCAGCTGTGAGGGAGTSCCCATCAACTCCGACTGCTGTGACCTCTCCAGGTTTTCCAGYCGCTACTGYGRCAGAAGGTGCCTGCCCTGCTAAAGACACTGAAAATACGACCACAGTAGAACCTCYAGGAACACGGAACACCGACCTCAACACACAACGGATCTTCAGAACTCTTCTTTTTGCACAACATGACACTCTCTTTGCCTCTTCTTACAACTGTGTGACTGGAAAGGGCCCGTCCAGGCTCCCTTGAAGCRTGCACGSTGCCTCCCTTCRGCTTCTCCCACTCTCTTTGTTCCCTTTCCTTCTCTTTGTTGCCTTCCGCTCCTCTGGTGAGTGAGATACCCCAAAACCAGACTAGGGGCAACTTCTAGCTGCTCTGCTGCTGAGGGGCAGGCAATGGGCACCCTGTGGGAAATTAGTGTGCTCACGGCGGGGGAGCCCCCTCTGAGCTACCCCTGGTGCTCTCTGTGCAACTGCCTCTCTCWGCAACTCCCTTACCCTCTTCTGACTCATTAAAGCAATGCTGCATGCCCGCCTGTGTCTCTGTGTGCTCCTTCCCTGAGTTGAGAGTTCCATCTCTCTTTTATACTCGGGCACCCAGTGGATCGAGAACTGGATGCATGGTAGAGCTCAGAGGGTTGTGATAAATGGGTCTGAGTCTAGTTGGAAGCCTGTGGCCAGCGATGTCCYGCAGGGGTCTGTGCTGGGCCCAGTGTTGTTCAACTCATTCATCAATGACTTGGATGAGGGTACGGAAGACACCCTGAGCAAGTTTGCGGGTGATACCAAACTGGGTAGAGTGGCAAACACTSCAGAGGGCTCTTYGGCCATCCAGAGGGACCCGGACAGGATGGAGAGTTGGGCAGACAGGAAGCTCATGAGGTTCTGCAAGGACAAGTGCAGAGTCCTGTACCTGGGGAGGAATAACCCCAGGCATCAGTACAGATTAGGGACTGATKAGGAAAGCRGCTCCACGGAGAGGGATTTGGGAGTCCTGGTTGACAAGAAGTTAACCATGAGTCAGCAATGGGCCCTTGTGGCCGAGAAGATCAATGGGATCCTGGTCTGCATCAGGAGCAGCGTTGGCAGCAGGGCAAGGGAGGGGATCCTGTCCCTCTGCTCAGCTCTGTGGAGGCTGCACCTGGAGTATTGGGGGCAGTTCCGGGCTCCTCAGTACAAGAGGTGTGTGGAGCTTCTAGAGAGGGTGCAGTGATGAGCAACAATGATGATTAAGGGACTGAAGCACCTCTCATATGAAGAAAGAATAAACCATCTGGGCCTGTTTAACCTGGAGAAGAGAAGACTGAGAGGAGATCTGATTAATATGTATATGTATGTACCTGAGGAATGCATGTAGGGAGAAGAGGGCCACACTCTTCTCAGTGGTGACCAGTGTAGAGCAAGATACAATGGGTACAAACTGAAACACAGGCCGTTCCACCCCATGTGAGGAAGAACTTCTTGCCTGTGAGGGTGACAGAGCCCTGGAACAGCCTGCCCAGAGAGGTTGTGGGGTCTCCTTCRTTGGAGATCTTCGAAAACCACCTGGATGCCACCCTATGCCACATGCTCTAGGGCTCCCTGCTGGAGCAGKGGTGTTGGACTAGATGATCTCTAGAGGTCCCTTCCAACCTTAACCTTTCTATGATTCTCAGATTTTGGGAGAGCAGTCACCTTCTTCACCACAAGGACACATGGCTGCTTCACGGCTCCCTTGTTCTCCATGAGCACCCGCAGCTCTTTCTCCACAGAGCTGCTCTCCAGCAGGTCAACCCCCAACCTGTACTGGTGTGTGGGGTTCTTTCTCCCTTAGGRTAGCACCATGCACCAGAAAGAAGAAGCTCTTAGTAATAACTTGTTCTTCCTAGAAATGGGGATGAATGAAAAGGTTTGGAATAGAARGATCACAAACACTAAGGTCCGTCGTCAGGGAGGCAGAGTAGAACTGCTTAGCACAGCCAGCACAGAAGGTCARTGCAGGAAGAGGTGGATCCATTATTTGCATCGTCAGCAAGATGGGTTGTGGTCCTTTATCAGGTGTTTTGCAAGTGTATCAGTTCTTTAACCAGTTGGTTAAAGGCGCCTTCCCACTTTCCTGTCTCCTTTTGGAGGACAACACCCAAAGTTTCTCCACTGCTTTTCTGCCATGTTGGYAGAGTTTGCACAATTTGTTTTGGTTGTTAACTCTTTACTCGCCAGTCAGTAATGTGGAGAGACAAGGAGCTCCAGGCATCCAGACCTCAAGGCTCAACAYAYGCTCCAGCCTTGCCCGTGACTTTGGGTTTGCCCTCCTGCAGACTGACGGAGAGGCAAGGTCAGTGCCTGGCAACTTTCACACCACTTTGTCCTTGCGCAGTGAGAGGCCACTTGCAATACCCAGGACAATATGAGTAAGACSATAGGGTAGGGATGAACATTTTCACTAGCTGACCCTTCTTCTGGAAGGAAGATCTCCTCTCTTGGCTTCCCGCTCCTGGTTGGGAAAAGATGATTTCCACAGTTCCATCCCTCAAGGACCACATCTTCCTTCCTATGCCCAAACCCACATCAGGCGCTGGCTGTGCTGGGGCTGTTGATCAAGCTTGTGCCCAGGAGCACCAAAGTAAAGAGGGTCCTCATAAACTGAGACCCGCCTGCCATAGGCAGCTCACAGATGCTGCTGCTGCTGAGTGCAGAAGCACAACTCCCTCCCACCATCACCTCTCCCTAGGACTGAGGAGATCCAATCCTCATGCAAGAACTGCTTGGGCTTTCTATTCACAAGACATGCTCCAAGGACGAGGAGAGCGGTTCTGCACAGTGATGCAGCAAGGCAGGTCCTGATGGCTGCTGGCTGAATTGGATCTGGGGATATCTTCCTCACTTCCAAAGGACTGTTCACAAAAGTCATCCGCTGCAGTGTGTGCCACACTCTTTTCCTACCAGGGTTGCTGAAAGGTACCCATTTGATAGTTCCACAACACCGTTCCAGAGAAACTCTATTCCCACTGAGCAGTTTGGGAGATCATCCACAGAGAAAAGACCACRCAGAGGCCCAGGGTGAGATGCAGAAGAACTTTAATGAGTCAACAGAAGGAAACAAGGTTGCCCTGAGCGGAGGCCCAGTGACCACAGKGGAGTTGCCACGAGGGACCTGTCTTCCTGCTCCACAGAGGGAGAGGGGCCAGCACGTCCCCACAGCCGGCTTTTGGGGGTTTGGTGGCTCAGGGCAGTAGAGTACAACAAGGGAATGAGAGGAAAAGGAGAGAGGGAAAGACAGGAAAATCGCACGCAGGCCATGTTTTCAGAGAGCCCAGGCTGGTCCCTTGAGGTCTGCCTTGGCAGGAGRAGTTGGGATGCTCAGCCCTTTGGAAACCGATGGTCAGAAGCTATTTTCTCAGGACAGCATCAACTTTAGCAGGGAGGACACCTTCTGCCGCAGTAGCGGCTGGAAAACCTGGAGAGGTCACAGCAGTCGGAGTTGATGGGGACTCCCTCACAGCTGAGGATGCGGCCAACGGCAGCGGACGTG
>PTEX01000485.1:0-13928 GCA_003342815.1 Eudromia elegans
AAAGAAGGTCACAAAGAGAATACATGTCAGAATACAGGTTGCATAATTTAAGGTACTTGTCCAGGCATTCTTGCCTCATGTTTACACTATTTTATCCTCAGGACAGGATAACCCAATCTGTTATGCAGAATTATGTATGTTTCTTATACTGTTAATGAAGACAATGACCTTTGGCAAACAGTCTAACTGCCTCATTTTTTAGGTTGTTTCTTTGATCAAAATGCAAAGTTACTTTAAGTGTTCAGGGTCCAAAAAGATTCAATTTCTTTAAGTCTGCTTAGCAGTTAAATTCTATTTCTGTCCCTAAATATAATGCAAAATGTAGGTAATAGTACCTAACATGCTGCAGATAGTCTAAGTGGTTAGAATTTTCCTAAGGAAATCTTAGGGATCTTTGGATCCCTAGGGATCTTAGGCATAGTTCAGATGCCTACATGCTGAAAAGGCCTTCTAGGTAAAAGCACAGATCTCTCTGGAATAAGCAAGCGCAGCTGATTGCAATTAAATGGCAAATGAATTTCCAGAACAAAGAGGAAATCCCACGAATTACTCACTCACAAAGCTAGGCAGACCTAGAAGGTCCCCAAAAGGGGATGAATCAGTGTCCCAGTAACTATAGAAACATAAATATCCCCATTTTCTACCATAAAATCAAAGAAAAAAGATTACAGAAACAGTGAATGAAACCATATATTGTGGGCTTTTTGCTCTCCTTTCAGGACTGTTCACTTGGCTGATATGAGCAATAGTTAGTATTCATGACCATCCTTTCAGTAAGTGACAATTTTTTAGTTTCCAAAGACAACAGTACCATGTAAAACAACATCCCTCACATTCTCTTTGCCATTCATCCTCCTCTCTCATTTTCCAAATGTATCACAAAGCAAACAATAAATTCTACTATGGAAAGAATTTGATGAAACATTCCTTATAATGAGAGCAAGCTACGATTTCCTTCTTTGTTACTCAGACTGACGTGCAGTTATCTGTGGAAACCATCACGCTTCATCATTCCTTAGCTCACAGTGCTCTTACGATAAAAGTTTATAGTGCCAGTATTTATATTTTCTGTATCCTGCCCAAAGCTAAATATAACAGAGAGAAAAGCCATGATTCTATTAGAATGATCTATGTAAAGAATTTCCCTTCTTGGAAGAGTCATATATATCTTTTTAAAAGTTCTTGATGATAATTCTTATTTAGTAGTGTGTTCACTTAGTTTTCATCTATCAGTATGCAATGTAAGATTTTTTAAGTTACAAAGAGTACACTACAAATGTCTTTGATGATAAAAGGCTTTCAACTTGCTACACTGTAAAATAATTGGTTAGGCAGCAATACAGATACTGTGCTTTCAGAGTTTGGGACCAACTCTGAGGTTTACTTGTTTGTGATTAACAGGCCTAATATTTTGTGTCATTTTCTTGCTGACCTCAAACCCTGTTGAAGTTGAAGGATGTTGGATATGTGACTAACCCCACTGGAAGACATTAATATCAAGTTTTATTAATCCTAGAAACTGAAAATGTCTGTCTGAATTCTGCAGTGTACCCTCTGTATTCAACATCAAGGCAGCTTTCAAAGGAGCAACTGATTCTGCTCTCAGCAGTGCATTTTGCTTTGACCAGTGGGAAATTATTTCACTAGGATTTAGATGGTGCAGAAATAATTAGTTTAATAAAAAAACCCCAAAAAATCCGAAAAAGTCTAGTACTTTTTTGCTGAGGTCATATGAAACTTATTATATCAAGTGCTTGTATTTCCTTCTACTTTCTACTACTTTAATGACAACAGTAATGAGAAAGATATAATGTATTGAATTATAATAGGCCTCACTTATTACAGTATCTTAATTTTGATAATATTTTTACTGGCGAACATTCTATACCATTTTCTTGATCATTAATTTCACATAAAGAAAAAAAAGGCACATGTTAAGAGCTGCCCAATCACCATTTGATCAGAAGGACATAAATACTTTTTTTTTTTCACTAGAGGAAAAAACATCAGTTGCCAGATACATTTTATATTAGTATACATGTGTATCTATGTGTGTGTAAGTATATATGTTATGCTCCTTAGATGATCCTTTACTGATAAAACACTTTGATCTTTAAAAAAAAAATACATGCAAATTGAGGTTTTTTTCCTTCACTTCAGTGCCAGTTATGCTGAATAACAAGTTAATTTCTGCCTTAATGTATGTGACAATTTCAAAAGTTCTTCAGGAAATTATTCTCTCCAGTGTGGTTACCAGTCATTGTGACAGATTTGTGGAATATGTGAAGTGTGTTGCTTTGTGGAAGGGATATAATATAACCTTTTCCAATTATGAATGATAAAGATGTGCAGATATTTTTAGCTGTCTTTCACTATTAATTGAATCTTCTTTTTTTCTAATTAGCCTTCCGTAAGTTAGTGTATTCTGTGGGGAACCATAATGGTAATGTTTTGTTTCAAAGTAGCTTCCTAGAACTGTTAAACAGACTGCACACATCTATCTGCCTGTTTGTTATCTAGGGTTGCTGTAAGTTTTGGTCAGTAACTACAGTACACTACAGATGATGTGACAGCCTTGGTTCCTTCTTGTGTTGCTTACTTTATCTTTCCTTTTGTGGAAAGCAACTATTTAATTAATGTCTATAATACACAAAATTGTGATAATTTGACTTTTAAAAAAATTAACATCGCAATCCAAGACATTTGTGTAAGAATGTTTATGTCTATCTATAGTTTATGGAGCTATTGCTGCATCACATACCTTACTTCAAGTATATTTTCATCGAACTCAGTGGTCCTGTTTCATTGACCAGAAATGTCGTAAGAGAAGCCTGGATCTTAACCAGCCCTGTTCTGTTTCCTGTGTGCTAGGTTCAAACTAAGTCCTCATTATAAGGAAAACAAGTGTCTACAAGCCAAATACAAATACAAAAAAAAAAAAACAACCCAAAACCTAACCAAAACAAAACAAAGCGAAAAAAAAACCCATGAACTTGTTTCTGTTGTCATACCCGTTTTCTCCTCAGTGCTCTGCCATAATCTGTAAGGAATAGCTACAGGGTAGGGTGGGTTGGAATGTAAAACATCCTAAAAGCACTGCTGATGCTGATGTGGTGAAAAGTAACAGAGTCTTCTTCTTGAGTCACTCTTGACTCATTTTTAGGTCTGTTTCAGGAAGGCACAAAGTGACAGGAGCTATTGTTTAACAGGAGTCCATTATATTAGGAAATGAAATAAAATGAGAGCAGAATATAAAATGTGGGTAATATAATAGATAAATACACATCTACATAATTATGCTTTGCCTATCAAAATTATGCTATTGTAATTCTTATCCCATCAAAAGTAACCTTTAGAGGTTCTTTTCTATTTTAAAGTGGTTTTGTTTGACTTTGGCATTGTTTTCACCCTGTATTCATTAGTGATATTTCTTGATTGCCAGGTGTGCCTTATCCTTATATCTTTAATTTTGAACACTAGCAAACAAGTTTGATAGACACACATTATCTCACAAATGCTTAGCAGTATCATGCTCAGGAGCTCAAGCACTGCAAGGGAGGTGCATCAGTATTCTGATTATCATCTCATGTTATGGACAGTTTCATTTCCTGCACAATATTCAGTACAATGATTCAAAATGACTCTAATTGCTTTTATTTAACTGTTTAGTGACAAAAATTATTGAATATCCTAATATCCCATTCCTTGATCTGCAGTAAATGAGATTTACAATGATAAAGCTCAAAACAATCACAGAAAGCCTAACTTTCAGTCTCTTACATAAAAACCCTTTATTTTAAGTACAAATGTACTCAATTTATTTAAATACACAGATTAAATGCCTGAATAACAGTAATGTACGGTCTATTAACTCCGGGAAATTCTGTAATAGAAGGATTTTCTGGGTTTTCTAGAAAACTTGCTAGTAAGACTCTGAAACACGACATTTCACAAGATTCAGATGTATTCCAGACTGCTGAAACCTTATTTATCTGAGACTTAAACCCCTAAAATCTTCTTGAATCTCACACAGCAGCTAACATTATGGAACTTCTGTTTCACTAGGTACCTTCTGGTTTAGCTTGAAAATCACTTGTTAGCTTAAATTTAGTCTGCTTCTTAATAAATGACTGTCCCCAGGAAGGCAGGCATTTGCCTTTTCCCCTAGAACAGTGGAACTACTAAGAGCCCTGCTATTACTCTCTTTTTGTACAGCCTAAGGCAGGGACACATGAATTCTACCAATTTTTGTCTGAGAAGCCCAGAAGTTGGGTGAGGTCAAGCATATCAACATTTTCAGTTTGTCATCTTTACATCGTGGAAGAGTTCTCTGACCCCTCGCCTGATGTGCACTAAAGGGAGTGTTTTTCATCCTTCACCATGAAGCTGAGCTATTACCCAGCCGGGCATACAAAGGTCATGGGACCAAATGCAATGTAGATAGGTGAAAATCTGATTTCACTGTCAGGCAAGCCTTTTATTTGGAAAGGGAAACCTAGGATACAGTTCCAATTAATACCAGGAGATACCAAGATATGGGCAAGGGATAGATCTACAGGGCATTTGATCAGAAATTGGAAAAATTCCAAGAAGTGGGAGAGCATTGGGATGATGTCCCTCCAATTTATGACAGATGTGTCAAGTAGATTCTGGAGAAATATATACACAATGTGCATTATGTATGCCTACTGGGAGAAATTTCTGCTTAATATATTCCAGCAAGAGAAGGTGGGTATTTAAAATACTGTTAAAACCTGTAAATTTTGCTAAAAAATATGAGCACTTCAGAAGAGAGAATTTCTGTGTATGATTTGCTTAGCTCTTTTAGTAATATCTCAATTATATTTTTAATTTATATCTAATTTGACAACTAATCATAATGGCAAGAGTCAAAACATTTAATTTGTAACTTATGGAGGTAAATGGAGATGGGCTACATTTGCTGCTAGTCTGGGGCACATTTGTTTGACTTGGTTTACTTTTAAGCATCTTTTAATCAAAGAATAATACTACCAAACAAATAATAGCTGTCAAATTAAGCCACCTGTGATATGGTAGATTTATCACTTTGTTTTTAAATCTTTTTAGGCTCAGTCCTAAAGAGGGTTAAATGTGAAAGAAGGGAACTTCTTGGTTTGAGTGGACACATTTAATTGTGTTTGTCCTGTTACAGTTTTGAAAAATCTGACACTTAGATAAATTCTTTAGAACAATATATTTTCTTGATTAGGAACGCCAAATAACTGATGCTGATAATGAAATAAGTTGTTATCATTTGTGACTTTAGAAATATGTAGAAGAGCTTGTCATAAGAATGGTACAATAGTTTGGGTTTATGGTTCATAGTTTTGGGAATATTGGATGACACAGCAAGCACTTAGCCTTGTGCTTAAATGCATTCCTGGGAAGCGATATGCGTTAAACCTGTATATAAATGCTCAGCTGAATTGAAGCCTAAATCTTAAACTCAAGGACCTTCATAGACTAATGTAAGACAATGCAAGAAAGGAATGTAATAGAACTGATGTACCTGAATGTAATTAAAGGAAGTTGCCAGATACATCTCAGATCAGAGTATCAGTGATCTTAAAAATGTGTTTGTGCTCTCTGTGCTGATGGGGACTCTGGTTAATGAGCTACCTTGCCTGGTGTCCATCACCTTTAAATCAATTGTTCAGATTGAGGGAACTGAAAATAGGGACATTAAACACTGTGAGGGGAAACCTTGATTTTATATATGCAGATTTTAATGTTTAGCGCTAAGATTAACTTTGACCCTCCTTACCTACTTTTTAGCAATATATCATACATATCATGAACTATCACAACAATATACAAGGTGTAACAGAAGGTTATGATGTATAATTATATTCTTAGACTTAGATATACCATTTCACATTTACATATGATTTGTTTTATGCTAAAAAGATACTTTTTTTTGTCTTTCTCTCCCAGTAAGCAAACAGCTATAAATGTGCTTTGTGAAGTTGTAAATTTTAACTTACTGTTTTTGTAAACTTACGGTTTTGTTTATTAAATTCATTTTATCTCTTGTCATGAACATTCATTAGCTTCTATAATAACATGCAATTAACTTTGATTTGAAATGAAAATGTGAATATCTAAAAGAATATTTTAGATATGTATCACTGCTAACTACCTCATTCTACTTTGAATGAAAGAATTACTGTAGTAATAGCTTGCAAAATATCATGCAACAGCGAAGAAATCATGAAGCTGGAGCAGAAAAAGCAAGCAAGCAAGGGAAAATCTGTGTTCAAACTTTATCCAACTGGAGATTTACGTTACAGTTGTCTTACTTCTGGAAAAACGGTCTAACAACTTTGCCTGTTATTCAAAATGATGCCCATCTAGTCTGTCTTTGCTGTTGATATAGGCATAGTGGTCGTGACCATGGTTAATCTCTAGGGTTCTTTCAGCCTTTTAAGTGGAAGTGTAGAGTCATTTGAATTATCCCTGGATTACTTTGGATTTAAGAGAAAAATAGCTAACTGTGATCATGGCTCAGGACACTTGTGACTTAGAATATGTGAATATCAAATTTTGCTATCCAGAAAGTTTTTAGGATGACTAGAGTAGCATCTGAAAGAATATCTAGACTTGTGAGTAGGCAGAGCTGGATGATAAATGGCATGGCTCATTATGAAGGTCTAAAACGGATACTGGGTTGCTTCAAAGTAATTTTTTTTCCTCAAAGACTCCCTTGCTCTGGGCTTTGTAATAATAAAGTAATTATTTATTATTGTAAAATAATGAGATTTTCAATCATAAAAGATTCACAGTGTAAACAAACAAGAAAGCAGAAACACAAAATGGTAAAGCGATTTCCTTAAAGTCCCACACATTGTCAGTAGGTGAATTAAGGAACAAAAAACATCTTTTTTTTTTCTGAAATTCAATCTACTGTCCACTCCTTAGATTTCATTGCATATATTATATTGTTATTATTCTATTCAACAGATCATATTGTGAAAGGATGATTCTGTATTGCAGAATAGTAATATTAGTAATATTGAGTCATTCCTTTTACTCCCTTTGAAATATAGTTGCACGCATATTAAAAAGCGACGTTCTAATAACAGCATAGCTTGGCATTTTGCGTGTCTTTGTGGTAGGATTTTTGCTAATCTTTCTTATTGAAGCAAGGATTATACCTGTCATGCTTTGTGTAGATCAACAAATACATCCTTGTAATATTGCAGGATCCCTGAGCATTTCTCTCTGTCTCTTGAACTGTGTCAGGCCAGGTTATTTTATTCTTTTGTTCTTGAGACTTTCTATTGAGCATGGAATTCCTTGGGTAAGGAAGAACTTTTGTTCAGTAGACATGAATAGTAGAAAAAATCACAGCACCATGAGGAGTTGTGAGAATTTCCAGTAAGAGTTTGTGAGTATGCCAGTAGAAGAATATTTCTGTGAAAATGGTGATATTAGCAACCTGCAAAACAGGAGAAAATGCAAGAAGTATTTGACATGATGATCAAATCATATCAGTGCTGTTCTAGAAAGTCTAACCAAAAATATACTAAGATCTGTAACCTGCCTGTTCCTTTATGTTTGAGAAAAGAATATAAGAAGCAAAATAATTCTGAAGTCCTTCCTAAATTTATTGTAGCCTCAGGCCATTGGTAAATGAGCCAAAAGGCAGCACCCAGAGATTTCTGCTGCTGCAGCTATTCTTCCTGAGTTTATATAACAGCTTTTGGAATTCATTTGTACTTTTGGTTTTCACAGTATCCCGTAAGAATAAGGTCCTGTTATGTGCTATGTGAAAATAATTAATTTCTGTTACCTTAAGCATGCTCCATGGGGACCTCATTGGGTATCACCCCATGGCACTGTTTATCTTCTTCATGATTTTATGTAACTTTGTTCATTCCCATCTCTGTCTAGTTCAGCAGTTCGGGTCTGAAGATTTCCAGTCTGTTTAGTCGTGGTGTTGGTTACTACTCTATATTTGTACATTCTTGACCTCCTGTCTACTCTTTTTCAACCTACTGTATCCCTTCCAAGATGTGAAGTTACAGTATTCATTTACAGTGGTACTTCAAACGTAATCACTTATTCTGTGAAATTATAGTATTAGCTCATTTCTTCTTTTTCTCTTTCACAGTAATTCTTAATATTCCATTTTCTACAGTAGCCAAGAAACTGACTGAAGCTTTTGGCAAACCAATCACAGAGATTCAAATATTCCTTTCTTCGGGAGTAAAAGTTAGTCTGTCAGCACATCTTCATTCTTCACATGTATTCTTTTGCCGAGATGATTCTGAAACTCCTACAAGTCATGGTCTGTTTTTTAGGTGTTTGGTTGCAAGTCCATTCTAACTTTTTTGTCTATTGGTCATACATTTATATATGTTGAACTAAGGAATTGAACTAAGGTTCATACATACATATATTATACTGAGAGTATTCTTAGATTCTCAGTTACCTGCAACTATGAAGACAAGACATGTTTCATGAGCGACTTTATTAATTCAAAACCTGCTCCTCAGTCCTTTGTTTCATCACTGTTTTCTAGTTATTTTTGTCCTTTGCTCTGCCATTTTCCTTGAGCATGTCATCTGCAGAGCATTACAGTCTTTCCTAGGTGTAGAGGTTATCTCCTAAATTCTGTGAATACTTGTACTCTAGTTTGACCACACTGCTCATAGGACACAACTACTAAGAACTGATAATGTTGTTTTAATTAAAAATTACAGCGAGTTTCAGATGAGAAACATGTAGTTCCTGAAGGCATTTTCTGTACAATTTTCAGGCTGAGGCACACCAAAGCTAATAGCAATAAATCTAAACATTTTTGGCAAGGTATACAGTACAATTTATTGTTGCACTTCAGTAGAGTTCAGTGCAATTTCTTACTTTGCTAATTTAAATTAACAGTTTCTTTCCAACCATTCAGAGAACAGAAAACTTTATCTAGATGGAATCTGTCAGAAACTTGACAAACCTGAAAGTCTTCTCACTCTCACCTACCAAGACCTCAGTCCATGAAATCTACCAGTCTCAAGAGGTCACCAGGTAGGTATATACCATGGCTCCCAAGCCCAGGGCTTCAGAGTCTGCCCAAACTCACACCTGGGGACAAATTGTTTTTTTACAAGTGTCAACTCTCTGGTAGGACTGCTCCCTAAGCTGCCAAAATTTTACTGTTACAGCATATCAGGTGGTGGTGACTGAAAATGTATTTGGAGAAAGCGATTAAAGAAATGAAGACAGGTTTCAAAAACGTGGCACTCGACTGAATTAAATTTGTTCAGTGGCAAGAAAGAAATCTTTGTCATCATAAGATTTTTGGATATAACTTATTTTGTAAGAAAGATTGCTATCTTATGATTTCATATTTTTGCAAACATATGGATTTGACAGATATTCAATCTTTGTCTAATGCATATATTTCCTTATTCCTTATCCAGAATATTTTGAAAGGTTTAGTAGAAAGGTTTTGTAAGATGCAAAATTATACTTTTTAAACTTGCTTTACCTACACAAAATAGGAATCTGTTAGAAGGAAAAGTTTAGATATAGGGATATTGATGTGCGAGAGTGTTTTCTGTAGCTGGAATTTACAACTTTCCCTGAGAAGTGCAACAAATAGTTATTCAAAATCAAAGCAAATCAAGCCTGTTTCTACACATGTTGTTCTACACTCAGATGTGCTAAGCATATTTTATACTATTTTTATACTGTAATCTGCATAGAAAAGTTTCTTGCGTTTTTTAAACTTAGTGTTTTTGATTTGACAATTTTCATCATCCCTAATAAAGATGCAACCTTTAAAGACATTATTTTTACCTTTCTACATCTCAGTTCCTGCCATATTGTTCCTCATATCCTGCCAGCAGTGTCAAACAGTGAAAATCAATTTTATTATAAAAAAGGAATGGAAAAGAATAAGAATTTGTATTTTCTTTCCATTTACTCCCAGTTTCCTGTTCCCACCATGGGTGGTCCTTGCCATTTTTCTTTTTGTTTAAATTTAAAACATTATTATATTCCATCTTCATAAAGTCAAGCATATGTTTCTTCTAAAATTCTGCAAACTCTAGAAACCAAACTAACTCATAATTTAATTTCTTATAGTTAATCTCAGAATTAATTAGACTTGATATCTTAACAGAATACCTGCTGGTTTCTTTGAGTCCCCAGAGGCATACAGGTGTGGAAGTATCTGTAAAGGTGCACAGAAATTTCTTTCTGAATTGGATTCAGCTATACTTTGAGGCAACACTTGCATCATGATAGAAAGAAATAACATAAACCTTTGAGTTAGTATATCGCAGTAAAAACCTATTTTGAAAATATTTGAGTTGTATATGAAAGTATTTAAAATATATTTAAATACGATTAATACAAAGCCCATTTTTATTTCAGATACATACAATAGTCATAAAAATTCCAGAAACCTGTGTGATACCTAGCCAGTAGAATTTTCCTTCAGGTATCCCATGTGGAAGTTCAAGAGCTCCTCTGGTGACTGCATTTCCACATACCTCATGAGACGTAAGCAAACTGTGCTAGCGATTCAACAGCAGGAACACTGACTGCTGACAATTTGCAACGCTTGCAGCTTTTGACAGCCTTTGCACTCCAACAGATCAGTATGGAGCGTGTGCAGCTTCTTGGATATCCTGCTATTTTCTAAGAGGGAGATCTGTTGCTGACCTGCCAATAATAGGAAATGAAGAGTCAGCACTTGTTCAGTAAAATGCATTATTAGGCTAAGAGGACTTCCTTAGAGAATTCAGGAGGACTTAAAAAGTTCTCTGTCAGTGTGTAATGAAAAACATGCTAGCATGGTCCAAACCAGAGAGACATCAAGCCATATGGTTTGCAGCCCCCAGAAACTGTAGCGTCAGTAAAGGCTACTCTAGTGTCCACATCTAAACTGAGGCATCTGTGCTGAGCACCTTGGGTCTTGACTATGGTGCTGACTTCCTACCAGGTAAGCTCTGATTTGTGCCTAATCAACACCATTAGGGCCCAACCAGTCAGAAAAAGAAAGGCAAAGAAGTGTTGTGTCTTAGTTTAGCATCGTCCATGACCCTAATATATGTCTGCATATCTGTAGGGGCTGGGGCTATATAGGAACATTGAGTGCAGTTGTGGTGTTCAATCCTGGCAGGCACTGCCAGCAATAGGAGTGAATCTCTGCAATATTGAGACTGGAAGGAGAAATGAAAAGGGCATAAGCTTGAAGTCACAAAATAAACAGTGAAGATTTGCATCTTTCTGAAAAGAGCATCAATATTTTGTTTTTGGAGGGAAAATTGTAATAATGTGGATAATTTATGCTCTCCAGATGCAGTACTCATTTAAAATTCTTAATTGTGTGTGTACTTTTACCTCATTTTTTTTCATCATGTTAACATTGCTTTTGTACAACTAAACACATTTCTTAGCCATAATTTCTTTCTATCCATCTGCAACACAGCTGTATTATACTGTCTTTATATCTTCTTATGATAGCAGCCTGCTTATTGATGGGAAATAAATGTTACATTTCCTGTTCCTGTTCTCAGGTAGCAATATGAAGCATAAAGTTGTTTCCATTAGTGACTGTATCTTTCGGCTAAAATTACCATGCATTTTTGATGAAATTTTTAAACAAAATGCACAAAATAAAAGTCTTTGAAGAGAAGTGAGACATTGTACCATCAAAAATGAATACTTAATGCTCACATAGGAAAGAATAAATTAAAGCTTTGAAGCCCCACCAAGAGGACACACAATACAATGAGTTGTCCCATCCCTGCCTGCTTGCCTACAAGGCGCTGCAGCTCCAAAACACTGCAGAATCAACAAGTGAATCTAGCTGAGCAGAGTAGGACCTCTGGCATTTCTCCTGAATGCCAAGAAGTATCAATAAAACAACAATGCGCATTTAGATAGTTTTCATCACTCACAGAGATTTCATAGCTTTAATTCCTAACGACATCTAAGTATATTACTATTCTCAAATTTGTTTAAGAATGAAACCCAGGAACAGAAGCTTGATCTAGTTTTATTAATAGTTACTTGATATGTAGACTTGGTATGTAGGGAGCAAAGAAACAAATATCTTCATCTCTTTTTTATCTCTCTTTTATTTAGTTACCTTTTTTATAATACTAACTATTGTTAGGATGAAGATACTCAGAAAACCTACTTTTGAAAGAGGAGCTGATCATGTAGAACACCATGAAAGCTATGGGATCATTGGAAGCATGGAACAGCGTCAGATAGTCCTGAAATATTTATATCAACATAGGATACCTGTTATTCTTCATTGCTGTTTTTGTTTGTTTGTTTGTTTTGTCATTTCTTAGATTAACAATTGTTTTCTTGTTATGAGTTTATTTGTTCATCTCCTGACAGTTAAGTTTCAAGTTCAGCTTTAAGGACAACATTGCGTGCATCACCAGAATATCTCTCCCTGCCCTTTCATGTTAGGCCTGCCTAGTTGAAAGATGACTTGTGGTTTCTTTGCAATGCTGTTATGATATGGGGTTTTTTTTCTAGTATGATTATATTTTGAAAGAGCTGTAACTCGGAAGCTGTATGTGAATACATTTTTCTGCCCATGTTTCTACACATAAAATGTTATATTCTTTTTTGTTCTTTTTTTCAAGATTTACATGGCAATATTATTCTTGGGCGTCCCAAGTAAGGGCAATCAAGGACCGTAAGGCCTCATGCTACACTAAAGGATTACTTAAAGATCCTGAAACAGTTTAAATTGAAGATAATGTGAATATATTGAGTGAAATTAATATGAATGTACTTGCATAATCTGTATGTGTGTATTTGTGTATGTATATAATTTTGAAACAAAACTAAACCAAGAGTAGGACCTTCCTTTAAAGTGTTTTTTGCTCCTTAATGCATTTAAAGTTCAATACTGAGAAGAATATTTTACTGTCTTATTTGTGTGAAAGCAACCTTTTGTGAGAATGCCTTGAAAAAAAATAGATTCCTTAGGAAAAAAAAAGCAGTAATCTTACATGAAGGTGTGAGTTCAGTGTCCAAAATAGTCTAGACCTAAGAATTCACTTCAAAGGAATACTGTGGAAATTGTACCTTAATTCCTAGAGGCAGCATACTTTCAGACCTGCAGAGCTGAAATCTGTGTGAATTTAATGTTGCTTTTATGATTTTTATAGTTTATCATACCTGTGGGGTTTTCAGAATCACTATGATTTCATATTTTATGTGGTAAAAGATGCTGCCTGTTCATTTATGACATGCTTGAAGAATGAAGGTTAATGAGACAGGAGTGAAACTGCAGTCTTTCTGCATCTTTCTTTGATTCAGTTGTGTATGTCTCAGCTCAGCTTAGTTCTTTAAAATTTCTGCTCCCTCAAAACAAGCCTGATGAGCATAAGCCTTTCTACCCACTCTGTCTGCTCTTTTCCCACATCTGCTCTTTGTCACCCAGGCTGCAGGTAGGTCAGCGATCACCTTACTGCGTGGATAATGGAGGTTGCTGAAGAATTTGTACAACAGTTTAATTATTATAATGTAATCTTTCATCCTTTTGCATAACACGGAAGTATGAATCCTGTGAATGGGCCAGACAGCCTCTCAATATTCGCTGGAGTAACGTTCTTCTGAGATGCAATGCAGTTACTCCCAGCTGGTTGTGCAGTTAGCCAGATGTGCTCTTCTGGCCAATAATAATGCCCAGACCAGGCCAGCTGCTTATCCTGGTTTTACTGATGCTTCCTTTGGTTTACAGCTCTTGTGTTATTGCTGGGTTACCCAAATAGGAAGACAGTTTAACAATTCTACTTTTCCCAGTGCCCCTGAACATCTTTTCCTTCAGAGTCTCCTTCCTTCCTTCCTTCCTTCCTTCCTTCCTTCCTTCCTTCCTTCCTTCCTTCCTTCCTTCCTTCCTTCCTTCCTTCCTTCCTTCCTTCCTTCCT
>PTEX01000485.1:13958-87383 GCA_003342815.1 Eudromia elegans
TCCTTCCTTCCTTCCTTCCTTCCTTCCTTCCATTTGTAATTGCAAGGATAAAGCAGTATTTTATTGTTTACAACAGGAAGGTGAGCAAACCAATGTGGCAATGTACATATAGGATCATGTAATATTCAGAGAGAAGGTAAATATAGCAAAACATGAGAGTAAATGTCAGTCAAAGCATTAGGGTCAATAAAAAAGATTTTTGCAAGAATATCAAGGGAAAATTAAGGACTTAAGAGCACGTAAGCTTATTAATAAATGAGAAGGTAGATTAAATTAATCATTAATGACTCTAAATGGCCAAATGCCTAAGTGATTTTTTAAAAATCCATCTTGTAAAAAAAAAAAAAAAAGAAAGAAAAAGAGAGTTACAACCTCGACAAGAGTGAGGTGTTGCACTGGGACTCACCCTGATTCTCAAGTACAGTCAGGCTGAAGGAAGGTACCTAATTGGAAGGTTGAGATCCACAGTTTGGCCTTTCTGTCCCTTTCATTCTTTAATCATTGTCCTGTGGTTTATTTCCTAGTGTGTATATGTATCCTTTCTTCAAAATCTTTTCTATGTATCTTTTCTTTTTATCTTTTCTTCAAAATATTTCCCAAGCTATACCATTGAAACAAGACAATCAAAATAAGTGTTAATGGGAGATAATAAATAAGCTGCTCATGTAATGAGGAGGAGCACTGGAGGAGAGAAATCAGTTTATGTTTAGGATGAGTTTTATCTGACATATAATAATTAAGATCAGAGTGTGTTAAGATAGAAATAATGCAGTCAGACTAGAAAATATTATCTTGGAAAGATTTAAAAAAAAAAAGAAAAATCTTAAAACACAGCAGGGCAGAAAAATCTGGAAAGTGGAATGGTTTTATTGGAATTGGCATAGGAACTATGCCTTTCCTTCAACATAAACCACTTTACAGTTATGTCATAGAATTTAATGTTTTTAAAAACTTGAACTTACATTCCTTTCTATAATATTTTCATTGATCTTTAAAAAACATTTAAAGGGACCTTACTTTTCAAGAAAGTTCTGTTAAAAGATATCTCTTTGTAGACTTTATTAATATTGAGAAATGTTTCTAGGAATGTCAGATATACCAGAAATCAGTGTTATAAATTCAGATGTTTGCCTGCAATTTCCAGAATGCCTTACAGTGCCAAGTTTTAGCAGAATGTACTGCTGGTTTTCTAGTTAAGACAGCCAAACTTATGACACATTAGGGAAAATGCTAACAGTAACTAGCCAGTCGCTTAAGGGTCAGTCTTCCCATGTCATTAATAGTATTTTTTTTCATTTTTGTCTTTGAACAGCAAAGATAAAAGTGTAAATTCGACTTAGTCAGTTACTTCCTTCTTTGTTTATTTTTTTGTGAAAAATTCTCTCCTAATAAACAGCAACTGCACATACAAATGAAGCTAGTTATATTATAGACTTACCTCACCTTAAAATACAGCATGATTTACTTAGTACTTAGACTGTTATGAGTGTGTACTTAGTGACTGAAAAGCCTTCCGGCTTGTCATCTTGTCATCTTTCTTGATTCCTATCAGTTTCCTATACCTATAGAGTAAAACTTCTGAGTTTTACTTGGTGGTCTGTGGTCAAATGTGCATTCCCACTCATTTAAAAATGAAATTAGAGAACAAGTAAAATATGTTAAAACAGAATAGACTTTGTGTTTAATGTACTTAAGATTTTTTCTTTAAAAAAATATCGTAATTAGGTAATTAGCATTTAAAGAAGCACAATGAAGTAACCTTAAGTTAGATAATTAGATATCAGTGAATCACAATCAAGTAACTTTAGAAAAAATATATAATTTGTTTTTCATACAGGAAATTGCTTCTAGAAACTGTTTTTCCTGTAGATAAAATTACATAAAACCCAGTATTCTGTGAGAAAAGGCATACTGGGATGCCACGCTGAGGTAAAGTTAATGCAGATATTCTACAGCTAGCAGTCTGGCCATGGTAGAATGCTATTACAAACCGAAACATGCTATGTTAAATTTTTTCCCTATACTATTGTATTAATTCATTATATTGAGCAGGAAGTATGCAGTTTAGGTCAGCTATTGGTCTAGATGTGTTACAGTTCTCAAGCAGAGGAAAAAGAAGGATGCCTTAGGAATCATTTCAGAAGATCATCTGTGTTATTTCTCTTTCCATTACTCACTGTGCATTCTGTCTTTGTATATACACATAGAATATATACCATACACATGCTCTACTGAGATTACTATTAACAACAGTTTCTGAGGGGGACAGTAAACACAGAAAATTAACTGTAGTGGAAATTTGTAAGTATGTTATAATATCACCTTCATAAAAACAAGTCTTTCATGGTAATTGAGAACATTTTCCAAGTAATTAATTTCTTACATTTCATTCTTATCTTAATATATTTTTAAGTGTACTGTGTTTATAAATTAAGTTTACTCTGCTTAAAGTCCATGAATTCCAGTCAGAACAGATAAATTCTATGTTTATGTGCTTCATGACTTCAGTGAGTTATAGAGAAGCAAAGAATTAAGTGTTTGATATATTTAGATTGTGTAGAGTACAATATTTGGGCAATGAACAGTATCTAATGTATAGTTAGTATTGCTTAGCATGGTGAGATATTTCTTCTAATTAGAATGAATAAGTGCTATTGTAACTGAATAAAATAAGATTTACGTAGTTGGGAGAAAACTACCAATGATACCAATTGTGAGTGAAAAAGATGAACCAGGTTTAATCCTGAATATTGAAAAGAAAATAAATTGACATTACAGAAGTCAAAATATATTTTTTTCCAAATTGTGCCACAGTGGTTTTATTATTGAATCACGGGTGTCATAGCTTGAAGTTCATATTCTTTTTAATAAAGTGTAGTGTATTCATGTTAAGTATTTTTGATATATTTGCTGCATGTTACTGTAATTTAAAATGGAAATTGAAGAAAGCTTAATGTATAATTCTATTTCTCTTTATGAGTTTGCTAAATTTCAGCTTCAGATATATTGCTATGGATCAGTTTTGGTGGGAAGTGTGATTTTGCCATAACATTATAATCAACCTCAGAAGACAAACCTTCAGAAATTAAGTTGCAAAATAATATAACATGCAAAATAACATGTTTCATAAAACTCAAAGAAATTCGAGAGACTCATTTTTGCACTCAAGAATAAATTCAACTTTTACTTGCTCAAACACTTGAATTGTTTTAGATCTAACACCTACTTAATTTTTCTTTAAGAAAACTATATTATAGAAATATAGAATAGAAATATATAGAAAACTAAGTAACTTGAAAAAAAATAACCCCCCCTGCAAGCTAAAGCACAATGAAAATAATTTTGTTTTCTTCCTTCAGTAAAATAATTTATTGTAAATTTCAGCTTTTCAGTATTATATTACTATAACTTTGAGTAGCAGCTTGAAAGAACACAAATCCAAGAAGAGGGGGGAAGACCTAATAGAGCATCTTGTATTTA
Source organism: Eudromia elegans (assembly GCA_003342815.1). Classification (NCBI taxonomy): domain Eukaryota; kingdom Metazoa; phylum Chordata; class Aves; order Tinamiformes; family Tinamidae; genus Eudromia; species Eudromia elegans. The sequence continues at coordinate 17,439 of PTEX01000485.1, forward strand.
TTTGTTTGTATTTTGGTTTTGTCCCTGCTCTCATAACGAGAAGTCAAATTCTAAATCTAATCATTATCTAAGTGATTTAATACTGAAGAAAAAGAGTTGCAACAAAAATATAACCTGGACAGTTATAAAGCTAAAAGTGATGAAGTAGTCTATATGCCGAACAATAAAGTTGGATATTTAAGCATTTGTCCATAAAAGACAGAGTTACTCAGTGAACTTGAGAAGTTCACTTTACTTTCATGTTTCTATACTCTCATATAGAGACAAAGAATATGAACTTAGAGTTAGAGTTGCATATTATTTTTTCATCTTTTAAGCTCCTACTCATGCAATACATTCAAGAAATGAACTACACTGCAGTTAATGGTATCACTCAAGTGTGTTCAGTATCAGACCCACAATCAGGATTTTCCTGCTTTCCCACTCTTGCAGCATGCATACGGCTAATGAGTGTTTCAGCTGAGTCAACAGAAGAATGGAGACATCAATGAATCAAAGGAAATTGTTCTCATTAAGAATGTGAAGCTAGAAAAGTATCACTTTCCAGAACAAATATTATTCTGAAAAAAATATTCTCATTAAAACAAATTGCCCTTTGTGGCATGGTAAAATTCATATAAAGAGAAACATCTGGCAGAATCATATAACTTAGTGTAGCATAACGTTTATATGAATTCATTTACTTTTTTTTTTTTTTGTCACAAACTGCTTTTAGGGCTTCACATTTCACCCACATTTAAATACGTCAGTATCTTGCGGTATGTTGTTTATTCATATTTTACAGGAATTACCTTTAAAGCTGTTTTATTCTGCACATAAGAAACCTTAGAAAATGGAATGTATTTAAATTTCAGAAAGTTCAGAGTAGGTTTGTAGAACTTTGTGTATGGTAGCACATTTCATCTCCAAGTGTTTTACAAACCTTCCAGCATATGCATGTGCTAAAGTGCAGGTGTTTGAGGGTTAAGAAGAAAGTTTGCCTTAGAGCAAGGCATAGGAAAAATACCAGAATACCAGATTTTAATACCAGATAATACTGTGAGTAGAGATCTGAAGTAGTTATGCATCATAAATAATCCGGAATAGGGTAGATAGGGAGTTAATAGATTGACCCACAGATTTTTATACCTAATCTTCTCTGTATTACAGATTTGAGGCTGCAAAGGGGTTAGGTTGTCAGTTTCTTAGCAGATTTGTCCATCTGCACTGTGCAAGCCATTGATTTTGTGAATTAGGAATTTCTGATGTATGATACTATATTCTGATAGAAGAAAATTTATTTGGTTAAATGAAGGTAGGGGTTCGAACAAATGAGAGAAATCAAAAAGGTAAAAGCTCAAAAGGAAATACCATCTAAACCGACCCCAATAAAAACCCAAGGGCTAGACATCTCAGCTCCAAGTAGAGATGAAAAAGAATTATCCAGAGCAATTGCATTGCAAGCTAATAGAATTTCTCAGTAAGAAAAACATATTTTGCATAGGGAAGCCTTTCATATAAGAACAATATTTATAACATGGAAATGACAGAGTTGATATAGCCAGCAGATATACCAAGACATATATATATACATATATATATATACACACACAAACACACATGATTTTTAGTTCACTGAAACTCTTGAATACATATATGGTTTTTCTTTTCTCTACCTTCTTTTTCTAGACTATTTGAAACCTGAAACTGCTGTTGAAAATGTGAACAAAAAATAAGATTCATAAAAATATATTCTTAAGTATACTTCAAAAAGGTTAATATGCTTATCACAGTGATAATGTTTTAGTTCAGTTAATGAAGTGTTACAAAATGTGTTTCCACTGAGTTTGCGTACAGCAATATCTCCAGATTTTGTAGAAGTTAGGCTTACAAAACTACTACTTCTGAAGAAAGGGAATAAAATAACGATATTACATTGTCTGAAATAGAACTCTTTATCTGTTATGTTTTCTATCAAAATGAGATCAGACATCCTGCTACTTACTTACCTACGTTCTCTATTATTAGACCTTCCTTCTGGACAAGTCTTCAAGACCTTTAAAAAGTTTTGTGTCATTCGAAAGATTCTTATAATATACCATGTCCTCAAAATAATCATATATGCCCAGATTATAAATGTTTTCTTCTGATAAATCCATTTTACTTCCTGCAGCTAGGTAAGAAGAAAGTGAATGTATACATTTTTTTATAGTTGCTCTCTATCAGGCTGCTCTTGGCTCTTCAGCAAGAAGATGAATAAGCATGACATTGATGAAACTATAATATATGCTATAATATATGAATTTAAGGGTAAAAGAATCTTCGCTACGTGACTCATACAGTGAAGATGTATTTCCAGTGATAATGTGGTCAAGGACATGCCAGTGGCCTAAATCCTATACTATACATTTTCTATGTATCTTTTCTGAACATGAAAATTATTTTAATGTGTGAAATTTCTCCGTTGCACAGAAGTGAAAAAAGGATTTTTCAATACGAGAAAAATCAAAGTATGCTGTTAAAAATGTTATGTGAAAACAGCAACTTTACTTTATTCCTGTTATATAGAGATTTTTTAAAGGAAAGACCTTGGATTCACAAAATTGTGCTTGTAAGTACAATTATACTTCTAATTGTACTTAGATATGTAGAAAATGTAGATACCATTTTGTGAACACAATCATAAGAATGTACTTATATAATGTAGTTGATTTTTGTTGCAGTTGTTTCTAATGGTTTCATAATTCTAGCCTTTGGACAAACATCACAGAACATGATCTGTAGTATCTAAGAAACAGCGCTTACAAGAAGGAGCTTGTTTTAAAGCAGGGAAAACAAAACTGAAAGGAAACAATGCATTGTTACAAGTTATTTCGTCATAGCAAAGTTCAAAACATTAAACAAAATGGTGGTGTTTGTTTAAGGAATAGAGAGAAAATGCTTAAATATAACCTCTGTAAGTTGATTAAAGCAGTGGCATGGTAGATGGTGGTTTCATCTGCAGTTACCTCTCAGAAGAAGAAACTTACAGGCTCTTGGTCCGTGTTCCCCAGAGCCTACCCATTCCTCACCAAGAGCTCAGTGTCTTTTCATGGGAGTGAAAATAGGTGCACTCTCAAAGTGTCTGAGAATATAAAGTGTCTGTGATTTAGTAGTTATCTAGACATGCTTATTTGATTGGTTTTGCAGAAAAATTTCAAAATGCTATTAGAGTACTAAATTTGACATCACCTTTAATTAATTCATTAGTGTTTCTGCTGATGCCAGAAATAAATTATATACACAAGTGTGTATATTTGGTTTGTGTGTCTCTGTGTGTGCATGTACATATATACACAATGTTACTCATTTATCAGGACAAGTTAGAAAAGAGATGACCTTCCCTTTCCTACCTTGCTGACTTTGAATACATGTTTGACCATGTAGACCACTGATATTTTTCTCAGCCCTAGTCTTTTAATTAGTTTGTGTTCATATTTCTCAGTCTTAAATATACTCATTTTAACATAATAATTATCACATGGAGCATATGTTCAGCTGTTTGTATTCACTTTTTTTTCTCTCATTTTTTTTTCTCAGCTATATCATCTTTTTAGAGTAATGAACTGTTACAACTAAGAGGAAAGTATACATTCTTTGCCCTTATCAATGCAAAGGTGTCTCAGAATCTGTTCTATATGGATGTGCTAATGCTACATAATGTGCTAATGTTCAGAACTTGTGAAGGTTTAATAATAATTAATATTTCTTACTATTAAAAAGAATACATCATTATGTCTATAAAATGGAGACTGTGACTGAAAATTTGTTATTTCCACCTGTCTTAATAGGAGATATTAACCATCTGCACAAACCTTGCAGATATAAGTTTTTACACCCAAAGAAATTAACATATTTGCAAAGTACAAGTGCATATAAACATTTTAGACAGAAAACTCATACATAATACAGGAGACCAGATAGAGATGACTTTGAAAATATTACCACTAATATCTGCTCTTAATCTTTGAATTAAGCCTAAGAGACAAAAGATCTCAAACACTTTCTTCTTATTTGGAACTTCTTGTTGAATCCATGTTACGTGAAGTATGAGATATTCCCTGTTCAAGACAAGCAAAATCGTTTCGCATTTCTTTACATTCTCTTACTATGAAAAAACAACGTATGAAGTCAGGTTTATCTTAATACTTCTTTATTATTACAATTATGCAGGTTTAGTGAAAACTGATGAAATAATTTGGGAGACACAGGAAGCTTAATAGTGTTCATACAGTTTGAAATGATGAATAAAAAGAATGGGTTATATTTCTTCTTTATACCAGAACTAATAAGTTCATCTGTACTAAAATTGCATTCAGCCTTATTATCTATTTACATGCTGTAGTAAGTCTTCATTTTCTGTTGAAGTTTTGTTAAACTGGAAATTTTGAATGTGTAGAGACCACACTCCTCATATATTTCTCAGGTTAGCAACTACTGGGAGGCATTTTATAATTGACTGTATACTTTATACTTGATTTCCCACTGTGCCTGTTCTGCAGTCCCAGGAGGTATCAGGATCTAAATCAAAAGTCTCTATCTCATTCTTGCTGATGGCTTCTTAGAAGTGAAACAGGCTAGTCTGAAGTGGCTTAAACATCCTTTGTTTTTGTGGTTTAACTGGTAATTTCTTTTCCTTGGTGGAAAAAAATCTCAGCCTAGTCCTATTTATAGCTTTTTAAAAATTTTTCTTCTTTGCTAAATATTCAAACAAATGTTAAGGTCTATGGACATAATACTATATTTAACAATCAGACTAATTTAATATAGAAATGTGAGCATAATAATATATTTATTTAAATTAAGAAAAAAAATGTAATCCTTCATCATGTATTTGAATGTAAATTTTTTAAAGGTAGTTTTGTTGCACAGAGGGCTGGGATTAATCTCATTAAACTATAGATGTTTTTGGTGTAGATGTCTACATCTGAGCCAATCATTTTTACCATTGGTGAGAGAACTGGATATCTGTAGATCATGGTAGATCTACTCCATTTTGGTTGTACGTTTCGAGGGCAGAAATGATGCGAGAATTTATATTTTTCTTTATAAAGAAAGGTGGACAGCTTGCTCAAATCTTGATGTTTTTACCATAGATACTTAAACTTAGAGGAGATAAATATTCCCCATAAATATGTTGTAACTCAGCACTGCAGTTCTTGAAGTTTAGGCATCTGTGACAGAGTGGAATTCAGAGCCCTTTGTCAGATATGCTACATTCTTATTAAAATGTAAATAAAAATAAAAATAAAAATAAGAAGGAAAAAGGAAAAGAAGAGGAATATGGGAAGTAAGAGGATGCTTTGTGCCAGCCAATGGGGAAGCCATATTTGTTTATGAACTGTTCAAGTTTTAAAACTCTTCTCTTGACGCAGAGCTTTTCCCATCCTGTTATTTTTCTATTTAGAACTGAAATAGCACGATAGTTGCTACCTCCAAATCCTTGAGGACTTCTCAGCACAGAGGTCCAATAAGTCTCCAGTAGGACTCCTTATCCTCTGTTTCTGAGTTGCAGGTCTTTCTATACTTAAGCTCCAGAACTCTTCTTAAACCTCTTTTTCTCTCAGCTTAGTCCAAATGCCGTCCTACCTGAGACTGCAGATCTACCTGATATCTGCTCAGACTTAAACACCTCAAGTTCCCAATTGTGTTTTGTCCCAAGACTTCATCCCACTTCTTTTGAACTCTCAATACGTAGAGGTATCAATCATTAGAAGTCATTTTTTAAATTTCTTTCTTTCATCAAGTGTAACTGTCATTCACTTCAGACTCCTGTCATAGGGAAAAAGAAAGAAAACACCTCATTGCCAGATAGCACAAGCTTTATATGAAACGCCTGAGAACGGAAAAGTATTTTGTCTCATGTTATTTTTTCTTTGAAAGAAAAAGAACAGCAAAGCAAATATAGTATTTTTGAGATCTTTTTCTTTTTCAGAGTTAATATCCTTCTTTTTTTTTTTTCTTTCTTTTTTTTTTTTTTTTTTGGAGAGGAGCAGTTTTAATGAAAAATGCTGATCCAGTGCAATTAACACATTCCACAAGAACAGGCTGATTGAGACAAAGCAATGTGTACTTCACCCATTTGTCTCTTTTTCCTATCTCATTTGCAACTACTCTGCTAAAGTCTGCAGGAACTTTGACTTTCGTATTTTATGACTAATTGTTTTCCCTGTTCAGTAGTGACCTTTCAAACTCCTTCTCATGCTCTTCTCCACTCCAGGCTTAATGTTTTTTTTTGTTTTGTTTTGTTTTTGTTTTTTCTTTCTGTCAGATGCCCTAGCTGTCCAAGACTGTTGAGCTTATTTAGACCCTTGTCTGCAGTTGCTGGGTTGTTGGATAGCTCATCTACCAATCTTGGCTTCTTATCTCCTTTGAGTGTGTGACGAGCATTCAATATTTTGTCACAAATTTTCTACCTCTATCTGGTCTTATGGATCACCAGATTTCCCACCAGACTGGTCATGAGGTATCAAGCATGCCAACAAACTCAGGAAGCTGGAAAATCAAGCAGTCCAAGAAGCAAAATCTGAGCAATGTTTTCAAGGCAGACTTTTTTTTTTTTTTTCAGAATGTCAGTAACAACAGAACACAACAGACAAAAATCGACAGCTTTTCTTTAACTTGTTTATTAAAATCCCTACTGATGGATACTCTGCAGCCTCATAAAGCAATCTGTTTCTAGAACTTATATATCACTTCTAGTAAGCTTCTTTTTATGTCTAAATTAATCTACCTTGTCACAGTTAAAGCTTGTTACCACTTGTCCTATCCACAGTGGACATGAAGAATAGTTTGTTCTATTCCACTCTGCAGTTACCTTTTATCATCTCTTGCCACAGTTTTAGTTTGTATTCAACACACAGTTTTTGTCTGTACTCAACAACCCATTTACTTACATTTTTCATGGCATGTCAGGCTTACATCATCATCATCATCTCTGATTATTTTTGTTGCTCTGCCCTCCATTCATTCTAGATAACCCACATCTCTTTTGAATTCTGGTGCCCAAAATCAAATATAATATTCCAGCTAGAGACTTTTAAAGCCAACTACATCAAAAAGATAATTCAGTATTTTATAGGCTGCAGCCCTTTTTTATAAACCGCCATATAGTCTTTGCCTTTCCTACGTGGCATGACAAACTTGTACTGAACTTGGTATCCATTAAAGCCCACAAGTATATTTTTTTTCAAGCAGATTGTTATTCTAGGGCTTATATTTGTCCCATTGATCACTTTTGCCTGACTGTAATATATATTATTTTTCCTTTCTTGAATTTCATTCCACTTTTGCTGAATATGTATCCAACACACTGAGGTCATTTTGAATTTTAGTTCTGTCACTAAGATTACTTACAGCTCTGTTTAGCTCGGCAACACCTTCAGTTTTCATAAGCACACTTCTGTATTATCTCACTATTCTTATGGAAAATATTGATTAATACTAGGTCCACTGCAGATCCTTAGTGAGCTCAAATCAATATATTCTTGTTTTTCCAACTAATTTTTCATATAAGAATAAGTAAATTTAGAGCATCTTCCTAACAATTTCTGACAATGTTACAATAATATAAGATGCTTAACCTTTATATATGAGATCTTCAGCCTCTACACATCTTGTTGTACTGGTTCTGTCTTTTTCATACACATGCTAATAAAAACTAACACTATTTCTTGAAAATTTGTTTAGGCTCATGTCTTTTGCTGAGGGTTACTATTTATTTGGTAATATATGACAGTATTTTTCTAGACATGAGTACTAGTGTCAGAGTTCCTAGGGTGCTACCAACCTGTGATCATCAGTTACTACCCCACTAAGCTGTAGCAGTACTGGGTCCATTCACACCGTGACCCAACCCCTGCCTGGCCATGGGCCCTCAGGGAGCCCCAGCCCCTGTGGCACAATGACAACCTGAGTTTTCCATCTGTCCTGAGTTTTTCCATCTGAGTTTTGCATTTTCCATCTGTCTTAAGTTCCCATTTTAGGGTTAGATAGGTAATTTGTATGATTTTTTTTCCCCCATCTTCCATAATCTCATTTGTCATCCATGAGTTTTCAAAGTGCCTCTGAAATTGCTTCAGCAAATTCCCTGGAACTATCTGAACTGCAGCAAGCCTGGCTGGTGTTAAATGTCTGCCTTGCATTTGTATTCTGTAACGTGTTTCCTTTTCTATCTTAAGTTTTTACTGCTTTGTTGCTCATGCTAATTGCATTATCTGCCTGATTGCATCTAACCTTTTTAGTGAAGACTGAAGTAGAAAATGCATTAAACATTTAGGGTTGTGTTGATGCCATCCCTTGATAGCTTGTTTCCCTGTTGTGTAGTGGATCCGCTCTTTCCTTTGTATTCCTCTTGTAACTTGTATGTAATGATTTTTTTTTATCTTGCATTATTTTATCTTCCGCATTATTTCACATTTTGTGCCTCCTCATTTCTGATTTTGTCTTTATATGTCACTAATATCTCTGTTATTTTGTTCTTCATTTATCATCTTAGTTATTGGATGAATATATGAATATATGAATTCAAATTTTTCTATTAGGTAATTTATAGTCACATTATTAATACATTCCTTTTAAAAAGTTCTTTATTTAATGTACCCCCGTGTGATTTTACTTGTTATTTCTGAATTTCCTGAGGTCTCTCTCTATTTTTTTCCTCTTTGTGTTTATTATGTTTATGTTATTGTTCTTATTCCTTTCCATTTTCCTATTCTAAGAATTGCATGGACATTGACCTGAATCTTTTGCTATCTTCTTTCCTAAGGCTTCTTCTTGCTTTGCTTTTTTTCATATCAAATTATAATCAGCATATCCAAATAAACTGTTGAATAGTCTATATATTCACTATGTTCTTCTCCCAAATGTTGTTTAGTTAGTTTCATTTTGAATTATCTGTGTGATTTCTGGGTAACTTCTCCCCACCTTGCTTTCCTCATTATTGTAGAAGTTACTAATCAATCAATAATAGCAAATGTTGACATATGAAAGGACATTTACCTTTGTTGCTGTGATGTGAAGACAAAGTTGTAATATCAGTGATGTTTCCAACAGACATAATGGCCTCAGTAGCAGGTGGAATATTTACAGTGTTTCATATGTGAAGCATGGTCATCAAATAATAAGTAATCCTCACAGTATCCTTCTCGTGCAAATATATACATCATCCCCTTTTATAAGTCAAAACTACCCTACAGATTATTGCATAAAAATATTTAGTTCTTTACTTTTATTTCCATATCTTCATCTGGTTCAGTATGGCCATAAGTGCTCATTGCTAAGTGGCATATCACACGTTGAAATCTCTTATCTCAGGAAATAACTTTACGCTGTAACGTATTTATTTAGCAAGACTTCTAAACTTCTTGAATCTTCAAGACAACACTCTATTACAAGAGCATATGATATGAATATATACTAGCTTTTAATGGCATCTGCTGTTATTCCTAGTATCTAAAATCATATGAAATATGCAGTAAAACATCACCTTATTAAAGAAAAAAAGATTTTTTGACATGATCCAGAAGCTTCATTGTTTTGTTTTAGATCCTTTAATTTTACAAAATACTGTTAATTTCTGTTAGCACAACTAAGGGTCTAGTAGTTCAGTCTTATACTGGATAGCTTTTAAGAATTTAAGCAATCTAATTTGTTAACTCAGTAAAATACACACTTCAAAGTGGCATTTAATCACTCACTGTGGTGTAACTGTGATGACTGATGTTTATTGTTGATTATTCCACAGCAAGAAAAAATGAATTTCAAAAGCAGTTTTTGTTCTGATTTAACTTCAGACTTTAGTACTTGACATTCTGTGAGTGTAAGACCTCTAAGTCTGTAAATCGTTTTTGAAAATTGGGTTCAAGGTACTATGTCCAGAGAACCAAATAAATATCAAACATGGCACCTAAAAATCCACCTCTCTGGATTGAGGTGTCTTTCCCATATTAATATCTGATGCACAAATTTCAGTATGATATGTATCAGTCTAGTGAAGCTTTTATTCTGTATTAACCTGTAAGCTAGCAAGCATTCTTGATACCAGCACATGAATAGGAGTAATACATACCGTTGATAAGAATGTGATGCCAGGAATATTTTTGAATGATTCATTCCCAAGTTATCTTTGATAGTGAATACCAAAAGCTAAACAAAATTTGATGGTGTATGTCCAGAACTGTAGCCTGAAAAACTCACATTTAGCTGGCAGCTAACTCTGTAGGTGCTGCAGTTTCTAAATTTCTGAAAGTTGTCAGAAAGCCTACTTCTGAAAATACGTAGAAACACCTTATTTCTAACAAGTTTGATTTTTTCTTTTTTGGTGTGTGTATGCCCAGTTTTAGTGGCATATAGAAATTAGGGGTTCCTGTCCCAGATACTGAATCTCATGGATGTTCAAGGAGTGTGAAGGATTAAGTTCACTATAAAATACTGTAGCAACCCTGGCTTTTCTTGCAGGGCCCTACAAAACTCACAGTCTCAGTGTATGCAGTAGTCTTTAATACTGTGCAAAATGTAGGAGATCCATTACCATGAGGCAATTGAAAACATTTCTTACATTTTTGACTGTTTTTGCTCTTTTTGACTAATTTGGCATGAAAATTCAGGCTGAAACCATAACGGGTTTGGAAGCTTCAAACTCTACTCTCTGAAATAGATTTTTTTCCTGTCTGCTAAGTAAGAGAACAACTCACTATTAATCCAAAAAATTGATGCTTCCTTTAAGGAATCACACTTAAAAACATTATTTGAAAGTGCACTAGTTTTTATTTTCAGCATATGATGCCAGATCTTTTCAACTACCATCCCATCATCTTTTTTTCATTCTTGGGCAGAAATATGAGGACGAAGTAATTCTACTAAGCCAAAAGGCTTTCAACAACCTATGGCAAAAATAAATTTCCTGTGTGTTTCAAGGATCAGACTGCTGCATAGCACAAAGAAAGAGCAAGACCAGCAGCATGATTTTTTTATCAGTGTGAACAGTATGAGATTTCCAAGTTCATTCTACCCCATGGCCTATTAGATCAAGAATCAGAAAGTGACTACTTGATGAAGCAGAAATAGATGACCTAGCCCAGCTATGATCTTGCAACATTTTTCTCCGGATGAGCTCAGCAACTGTTACTGGGTAATTTTTCCTTTGGTTGAAGACTATTATCTGTGGCATGCTATTGGAACCAGGCTATCTATCCTGTACCACACTGTACAGGATACCAGTGTGTGAGATAAATGGATGCCACAACCTTGGCTACACTTGCACATTAACAATACATTACATTGTGCCTGTTGCCAACTGAGGCAACATAACTAACTGCCAGAATATCTTTGGGATATTGGCTTTTAAATAAAGGAAGTTCACTCAAGCAAGCTATGATCAGAAAAGGAAATGCTTTGAAGAATTAGGTGCTGCTTTTCTACGTTTTCCAAGGAAGTTAGAAGCTTCTGGCCAAAGTTTTAGTAAAACTTGCAGTCTTCTTGCTAAGTCAGAAGACTGAGTAGATACCATCAGTTCACAAAAACAAAACAAAACTAAAAGGCTTTCTTTCACCTTCTAGATGCTAGGACATGGTTTAGAAGCCAGTCTGTATCGCCAACTCTCTCAACATACAAGCATTCTTGAAAAATTCAAGTGTTATTATTTAATAATCAAGTGGCTGCCTACCATCATATGTCGATCTCCCAGATGTTTTGATCATGGACATTGTTAGGGACATGAACTGAAGTTCGTTTTCTGGGATAGAGAGTTTCTAAATACCTGGATTATGTCCCACAGAGATTTAGGAAATGTGCAGAGGTAATAAGGCTACACAGCCAGACCCAAAGGTAAGTCCTTCTCGGAATACTTAATTTCAGGGTGTACTTTTTAGAATCAAAGCATAGTTCAGAAAGTCATTTCACTTAGCCATTGGAAATGGTATTTTAAATGGGTATTTTAAAATCACTTTTGATAACTAATACCAAGCAACACAGTCACTGAAGTTAGATATAAACATAATAATGAGATATATATATATATACTAATTATTACCAAATTCCATAGCTACTAGGGTTTATTTAATAGGAAATCCCTGACCTAATAGGATGCATTTAATAGAGTATCTATAAAAGGTCCCTCCGTCTTTCCTCCAACAGTATCCAATGTTTCAAGATTTGACTGGACAAAATTATCAGTGACAGCCAACTCATTAGTGCTTGACAAAATCAGTGTCGACAGTAGGAGCAGATTTTACCATTTTTTTGCCCCCATAGGACTCTTGAATTTTGGGGATCTTTGCTGCACAATATTTCATATTTTTATTTCATCTACAAATGTAAATAAAATCAATTTGAAATAATTTGATAACCCATGAGGTAGGTAGATTCACTACTTAATCTACCTAGGACTGAACATGATTTAATTTACAGTATTTGTGAGTGGGATTAATCTTTTCTTATTTTAGTTACCTAAAGGTTGCTAAATTTGCGTTTAATCTATCTCCTCATTTCCTTCAGAGATAAAATATGAGTAGGTCGCCATCTGAATCCATTGATTATCCAAATAGCTAGGATAGACTAAGCATTTAACTTTTTGGTGGCTAAAGTAGGGTTAAATTAATACTGATTTACACTTTGAAAAGATGACTCTTGCAGAATTGGCCTCATTATTATAATACAATAAATCATTATTTTAAAGAAAATAGAAAACAAGATACAATCTACTTCGTTTTTACCTTAATCTTAAAACATTATTAACAGAAAATTCAATTTACTGTCTTATCTTGCATATCTATATAAACTAGGCCATCCAGCAGAAATTTAAAACTGAGACTTAAAAAAAAAAAAATGAATACTACAGATTTTAGTGGATTGTAGCAGCAAGTTGTCAATGATGCATGAAATACAGCTTACTACCCCAGCAGCTAAGTGAAGGCAGAGCTTTGCCATTTTTAAATCGTGTTGTTAGTCGTTGTAAATTTAGAAAAGATAAAACCAGCAAAGCCTAAGAAGCAGAGAACAGCCTATGTGGAAGAGAAAAAATACAATATTGCTTTCTGTATTTTTTAACCTTTTTTTCTTAACTTCTCTGAGTCCTTTTTCGCAAGTGCCATCTTTAAAGATGTATGACTATAATACAAGTGTTCACAGACCTGTGTCTGCTCAGTAGAATGGTTTATGCTATGGCTCATTTTTCCGAGAAAAAAAAAAATAGTAATGAATGTCATCTTTTCTGTCTGTAGATGAAGCTTTTCTAAGTCAAATTTTTCCAACTGATCCATGATAATTCTTGTAGTGGTATTTTTTTCTGTGATTCCTGAAAAAACAGTGATTATTGCTCATGCTATACAGAAAGTCAGTTAATTTATACAGCTGATACAAACCACACAGAAAGATACCAAGTAAAAGAAGAACTCGGGGTAAAAAAAAATCATCACTTCTGGCTAGCTCCTTCTAGAGCAAGCTGGCCACATCCTTGTGACTTGGCATTGTGTCTGCTTTTCATAATTTTAAAATACTTTTTAATGCTTCCTTATACTTTGGTCTAGTCTGAAATAGCGTGATAGATCCATTACACACACACCAAAATTCTGTTCTTCATGCCATGAAGCTGAAGTTATGTGTTATATACCAGAGGTGTATCAGAAGGATATAGGCGATGGAGAGTTTCTTGGAACAATAGTGGAAGATTGTGGAGAGACAATAATTGTGCAGTTTCATGCATGCCCCGTGTTAAGAGTGGTATCTGTAATGACCTAACTGGAACTACACAGTTTGTCTTGGAAAGAGATAGTAGAATCCCAAAAGAGAGCCTGGGAGTTTTGAACTGTGGCTCCAGGGGTCAAATTCCTTCCCTCAACCTATTTTCTTCAGTGATCTTGTACCCAGTATTAGTGGGTAGCTTTATGACTGTGTTAAATGAAAATAGTGCATTCTAATTGAATTATAGAAATACTTTACCTTTTTTCAGTGTCTCAGAAAATACATTTTCTTTTTTTCAGGAAAGAGATTCTGCATGAGTCTTTCACAACTACTTCCAGTGTGTGGTCCTTTCAGGATTCTGGCTCAGTTGTTTCTTGTTCTTATTACTGCACTCATATATTGACATTTAGATCATGTAATTAATACATGTGTGTTTTGTGGTGGTATTCTGAAAGACAGTCATACTCAGGGATGAGAAGAGTGCAGAGAAGACAGATTTAGAAAAAAAAGACACTTAGTTTGAAGAGTAATTTTATGTATAAGAGGTGGTTGAAAGCATGAGATTCTTCCCAGGTTGTCAAAAGACATTGAAATTTATCCATCTATAGAGGCAAAAAATAGCCTCCAATATATCTTACACCCTTTTCATTTGATATTTTTCAATTACTAATAGAGAACCAAATAGTTTGACAAAGACACAAATGAAAGGTTAAAAAAACCCCTTCACTACATTTTTTTCAATATTGCCTCCTTCAGTAAAGGAATCAAGTCTTCCAGGTATACAAGCCTGCTTATATAAAATATGTATATATAGAAGTAGATAAACACTTATTTGTATAGCTATTTGGCTGACATTAAACAGACTGTAGACATAATAAAGAAGTGGAACATCAGTTCTGACATATATTTCTGACATATGTTATTCTGCTCCTATACAGGATGTATGTTTTCTCTAGAAGTCTTATAATCATAAATTTGTTTTATGTTAGCTCACATTGCATTCATGCAGTTAACGTTAGATGAATATAACATTTTAAAAGCATTATAATTACAAAAGAATAGTCTCTGGACAAATAAGTCTCTGGAGGAGACAAGAATTTGAGCTCGTATTCTACAGTGCAAATTCAGGTACAGATGTTGCATGTCAATAATACATATATTGTAGGCAACTGAAGTACTGAAATTCCACAGGTGAAATAGCAAAACTAATTAGGATTGAAATAAATAGATTACTGAGCTAGTCACCATAATCTCCCTTTATAGTAAACAAAATGAGAGAGAAATTCTTTCAGTATGATTTATCTCTTTATAAACATTTAAGATAGATCAGATGAAGCATGTCTTAAAGTTTCCTAATGCTTTTTACTGTTAAAAAAAGAGAGAATATGATATTTAGCTGAGGTAGTAGCTGTATCACCACCCTGTATACTTATTTGATAGGATGACATTGATCTCTTACTTCCCTCTTCCTTGTAGATTTTAGGTTTGGCATTGTCATCCTTTTGTAAACATTACTGTGTTCATTAGTATTGGCATACCTGCAGTCAATAATATATATTTATTGGATGTCACCATTTTGCCACCATTATGAGATTATGAGGAGTGCTCTTTGAGAGTGTTTAAGATTAAATTTGACTACATATAGGCAGATTGGACCCTACTTATAATGGAAAGGAATGGAAATGTTCATTTTAAAAAGGGAAGGAAAGGAAATATTAGCATAATTGGAATTCATCACCTACCTTTACATATCTTCTCTGAGGTGATCACTCTCTTCATCTTTATAGTTAGAGAATGGTATGATTCATCTTATTCCATGTGGACATCTTAACTAGGTCAAATGAATCATCGTCATTCCTCTGTACTGATTAGCTGAGCTGTAGACATCTGTTTAGCATTTGGGCACACAGACATTTCGAGATGTCTGCAGTCAGGTGAGGAGGATCTCATTTGAAGTACCAGATTGAAGGAAGAAGCAAATTGTCCTTCCTATGAGGTTGGAGAAACAGTAAAAACATTTTCCTGGAAGTTGTGGTCCCTCTATTACTGTGCATCTGTAATATTTCTAATCCAACATCTAATGTGCAGGAATAGGCTAGACAAACATACTAAAATGTGAGATCACAGACATTTTTGAAATTGCCCAGGGTTTAAAGGACAAGGTAGAGAAAATCTCAAATTCCTTCTAACCTTGACTTTCTGTGTATTTTTGTTCTTCCAGTGCTATATAATCTGGGGTACACAGGTGGAAGTGGGCAGGAACTCCCAGAAAACTCTCTTTTGAGTCATTCAGGTCTGCTCTATAGCATGATAAAGCAAAATTGTGTTACAGGATGGGGTAACTGGGGTAATAACTGAGGTTGTTGTTTGGAAGAAGCACAATTTCCCAGCAGCTGTTAGCTCCAGCTCCTTCCTGAAAACCGTGACATGCCTTGAGAGTATACAAGTTGAGACCAATGCAGCAGGAGCTGTGAAACCAGAGTTTAGCAGGGGATCTACAAACAGTCGTAAATGAGTAGTCTGAGTTTCCTCAGTAAATATGTATGGTAAAATTAGATAATGTATTGTTATACTGATGATCTCTCTCTAAATATAAAAAAAATGTAGCTTTTTATTTTCTTAAAAAAAAAAAGAAAGAAATTACTTTTCGTATATTTGGAAACACTTTAATGAAGGCTAAGGAACATTAAGATATACTCAATGTAATAATTTCATAAATCTGTATATGTAAGTACTCAAACTTTGATAAACAGAATTGATTTACATTTAAATTAACATCTGTTGTTCTTGGTTCCATCAAATGAGCTCCAATTAAACTTTAATAATCATTAAAAAGCATTTCACCAAACATGAGATGATAATTCATGAGAAAATCTCATGAAAATAGCTACTAAAGAGGATTGATGCTAAAAAAAGGACTTCCAAATTTTTCATAGAATAGGATGCATTTTGGCCACATACTTGGATTGCCTGCAGAAGTCTAGAAATTAACTCCTTGCTCTCTGGTGCCATGATGCTAGAGAGCTAGCCTGAAAAGTGAGCTAGGGATTTTTCCTTGGTCACTTCCTCACATTGATCTTATGCAAGTTAGAGGAGGTTTGGAAATACAGTGGAGTCTTAATTCACCCCTTCCTCCCTCAGAAAGTGTAGGGAGAAACATCATTCCACCAGGTGCTTCTGACTTCTGCAGGAATGCTCACTTATTTTAACACAATGTGTGGGAACACAGCAGTAGAACGTTATGTAGTTTTACCTTTTTTTTTCATGGTAAAAGACATTTTATTTAAATAGGATTATAGCCCATACCCAGAACTTTACACCTCAAGAACATGTGCTGCAGACTTAAATAACTGTACAAAAAAGCCATAGAAAAAGTCAGATGTAAGGAAAAAAAGGAATGCAAGTGAATGGGATTAATGCATGTTTTTGTTCTTGCCTGTGTTTGCACGGAAAATTGTATATGAAACTCAAGTGGAACTAGAGGCCAAAGCTACTAGCAGCCATGGGTCATTTAAAATGTATTATTTAGTTTCTAAAGAGAAGGTTGTGAGCTAATGTAGAAATGAATTATGTTAAAATAGGAGTCAAAGTAGAATGGCATGTTCAAATCCATACCAATATTTGTTCCTAAGTTATTATCATGAACAGCAGCTACAGTTTTCTGTGTAAATGAGGTAAAAAACCCTTCTACAAAGTTTCTGTTTCCTGAGAGTTCCTTAGTGCTGAAATATTCTTATTAATTTCACCTAAATCTGATAAATATATATAATAAGACTAGTTTTAAATGTCTTTTTTTCTACCCAATATAGAGCTCTTCTTTTCTTTCAGGTGTTGTTTTTCTCTTATAATTGTGAAAGGGCATATTTGTCTTCCTGATTATCCACCCCCTTAGAGTCTATCTTGTCAAGTTAGAAATAGTACATTTATTAATCTGTCTGAAACTTGAAAGCACATACTTCAAATGCATTGCTTACTGTTTACAACAATCTGTAAAGCAGATAGTGAAATGTATGGCATAAAGCAAAATGTTTTTGCCATCATCTACATTAAGCAAAATTTTGCACATATCACTCATAATAATGTCTATAAGCAGAGCTATGTAGAAGTGTACATGCTTCTTCTTCTGTATGCCCAGTAGTTAAATAGAAACATAAGAGAAATGTCAACATGTTATTATAATACAGATACAGAATTAGAATTCCTTGTTCCTGAAGTTTCCAGGTAAGATATGACAGTGAATTACCTTCTGACTTCTTTTCTCAATAAATATGAAGTGATATGAAAGATAATAAATGCCTTATTCTTTTACCAAAATCTTTTGGAGGGTCTTTGAAATCCATGGCATAGCATCCAGTCGTATCTTAAGTAACAAAATTGTTCAGAATTCTTTGATTGGCTAATGTGACAATTGTTAGCATCATCTTATGAAATTCCTCAGCCCTTCAGATGCAGGAATTAATACTTAAAAAGAAAGCCATCAAAATAAATTTTCATTGTAACAAAATGAATACATTTATTTGTTTGATGTGCAAGAAATATTGATCCATAAGTTTGCATCTGATAAAACTTGATTATCTTTTTGCTTATACCTGTATAAACCAAAAACCAGTTGACTGAAGTTGAGCATAAAATTAGGATAAATGAGGAAAAAAAGAATCAGATTCTAAGCTTTCAAGCGTAAAGGCCAATCTTCATCTGATATTAATAATAATAGCTTTATGGTAATCTTCCTAAACTTGTTCTTTCTTTTCATGTGTGACTCCTCTGTGATTCTCTAATAATTACTTTTTAAAAGGCTACCATATAAAGTCTTGATGCTCCTGCAATCTTCTAGAAACCAGGCATATTCTATATTTCATTATAAGAAAAACATGTTCACAGCCATGCAGAAGGAAGGAAGGTTTGCATAAATGATCATCTTGGCTCTTCATTCACACAAATCACAGTATCATATTATGCTTGATGACACTTTTTCTTAGTACATACACCTTATAAAATTCCAAGCGATTCACCGTAACTGAATGTAGATGTCTACATCTGAGCTATTTATTCTAACATCCATTTATAGTCAAGGGAGAGGAACAGGCATTTCCATAAAACAATTCATCTCAACCAAAGTAGACATCTGAAGTCAGACAGATGAATCACACCTCTGAAGTGCTTATTTCTCCCTTCACTTAAAGGGAGCTCTGGGTGACTAAGTCACATAGCAATGCCTGAAGTTATGTGAGATAAATTTTACCCTACTAATT
This sequence comes from Eudromia elegans, assembly GCA_003342815.1. NCBI lineage: Eukaryota > Metazoa > Chordata > Aves > Tinamiformes > Tinamidae > Eudromia > Eudromia elegans. Next base: position 36,389 of record PTEX01000485.1, read on the forward strand.
CATTCATTTTATGGCCTTCCTATCTCAACATCATCTTGCTCTACTTTGTAGCTTCCCTTTTTTAAAAAAAGTCCTCCTTATATATGTAAGATAATCTGCTTTTTCTATTTGTTGTGGCAAATGTGTAAAATATCTATCATAAACCATTATCAATTTAGCAGTGTTTTCTAAATGATGCACAACATTTTGTGTCTAGAGATTTTCATTATGTGATTTTTAAAGAAAGCTAAAGTAACGTTTTAGCTTTCTTAGCATAATTACTTCATGAATTTATTAAGTATTTTAAAAAACACTTTTTTATGTTAGTAAATGAGGTAATATGATGAAAAATATTGTAATTTTCTTAGGAGTTACATTTCTATACTGATATTTTTCAATAAACTATATTTAATTTTCAGAACCAGAGTTAAAAATTGCCTGGGGTACTTTTTCATGGTAAAATAATCTAAAGTATACAGGCATGGTGTTTAGCTGATAGGTGCATTGCCTGATTTTGGGCAGATGCCATTGGAAGTTTAATTTCTCTTCTTCCTATTTGGTGAAATGCAAACATTCAAGCATAAGCAAATTATCAGGAATAGTTTAGATTAAAAAAAAAAAAAAGAGAAAAGAAAGCAGGTCAGATGCAGGTGATCAGCCTTGATTTAGATTTTAACTGATTTTAACTTGCAAAAGTCTGAATTGTTTTCTAGGCTATAAAATTTACCTGACACTTTTACTTTGAAATGCTTCTTGACTACAATAGGACTCTACATATGCAAGAGACACATGATTGAACTATTAATCTTTTTAGGAGAGAGTTGGTAGTTTAGGATTATTTGGACTCTCCATAAACAAGTGGAAAACATATTAGATCATCAAACAGCAACAAGTGGCAATAAGTAAAGGCCAGCGTGGTACAGTTCTGTAGGATTATTCAAAGCGGAATTTAATTCCTAATATTATTTATGGTTTCTATTTTTTACTTGAATTTAGTCATATGCTTTATTGTTTCTTATAGGTCAATATCTTTGGTGATTCTGACTGGTCATTGCTTGGTCCACTGTGGAGTGTGATGTGTTTCTATAAAATATGTTCTTTGTTCTGGGAGGGGTTTTAAGCTTTCTGGCTATGATTTACTAAAATTCTGTATCTTAGTTTGACTAATTATGAATTAATTCATTGCTACTGAATTATAAGACTTTGCACCAAGTAACACTGTAATTTTAATATACTAGACTATCTTTCTGGTAAGTAGTATGTCTTCATATGTTCATATGTTTCAAAAGTTAATAATAGTTAATAAGTTAATTATACCATACATCTTCTCATTTGGCTTCTACATCACATTTATCTGTGAGAAGGAAGGGTAAACTTCAGATAATGCAGCCAATTTTATAGCAGTATAATTCCATAGAAATTTATTTTAAATTAATTCTCTAAGATTAATTAGAAATGTGTTAGAAAGATAAGCTATATTACAAACTTATATGAAGAATGATTGGTAATAAAATAAAGAAGTGCTCATTTTTTTTTCTAAATTTGTGTTGTGATACTTCTTAGCAAAAATGGAAAGAAATATATTACTGTTCTTCAGAAAAAGAGCCATTAATACATTGACAACTCTGATTTTTGACTTAGGAGTGTGCAAAGGAAAATAATGTTAACTTGTCACCAACGATAAATGCTTGTTTTATTCACAGTAATGCCGCATGGTATTTCTTGCCATGCAAATCTCATAAAAGCTGGAGATAAGAAGCACTGAACATCTGTGTGCATGTAAACTAACAATGATAAAAAAAAAGGTTGTTAGAAATCATGTGGCCATTTAAAAACAATGAAAATATCTGTCTGTCTGATCTATGTTGTATTTAAAATGTCTTTTGTATATATACTGATTGAAACCTCCCAACTTATACCAATGGAAATAGCACAACTTATTTTTATGCATTTGAATTATTTAACATTGGTGGTGTTAGGTCCAATAGTTTTGTAAGATACAGAAGAAACCCATTTATGTTCACACTATTGAACTGGCATAACTTTGTCACTGAAGTCTCTGAAAGTGTTCTAAATGACATAGGTTGTCATTGTAACATGTTCACAGGAGCTGTTCAATACTGCGACTAAACATAGGCCTGTGCTACTGTCTGTCATTTCTCTGAGGGGGAAACAAATCTCTGAAATAGTTTTGGTAGTAATTGGCAACAAAGGTGACAGTAGAATAAATCTGATTAGCAAATTAGATTTTGGGTAAAATCTTAAATTGACCAGTAAACAGCATGGTGCAGAGTTACAAGCACAAGTGGCCAATATTATCATATGCTGTTTAGAGCAGCACTGATAGTTAATAAATCATGCAGTGGTACTCATTCATCTGTGGGTTGCTGGGGCATCAGCAACATAATTCAATTTTGAAGGTTTCTTATTGTTTGGACTCCATTGTAAAATCTATTGATTGTCCGTGTGCAGTATGATTTATTCTTTCATCTAATATTTGTGCTTGTAGTAATAGCATACTGCAGCCCTGTAACAGAATTTTAGATCACCTACTTTGTTGTTATTATCTATGAAAAAGTAATAATAAAAAAGTAAAGGATCATAAACTTCCTATTCATGTTGTTTGAAAGAGATTATTACAACATCATTATTTTGCTAACATTGCTGACTTTAATAAATTTCATCTGAAGCATTCGCAAAATTCCTTGAAAAAGACCGAATATAGAGTTTTAAAAATAATCACTTTCCTAGAAGACTGAAGACTTTTAATATTTTTCACATTTTATTATTTTAAACCATGTGATACAAGAATCAATTTAGCTTTTTTTTTTTTCCCTCTCTTTTTTTTTTTTTGTTATTCTGGCTCCTTCAAACTTTTAAATGAAGGATTCTTTGTGTTTGGTCTGTGATAATTGTGTGCATCTAGGATTTAATTCACTTGTCCAAACACAGTTATCTAGTATATGTTTTTCTAGTACCCATTATTCTAGTATCCACAGTTATCAGTGTCCATTTCCAATGCAAAACATCCACATGAAGCTGGCAGATGTGCTGCAGGTCCTGCAGGATGCCCATACCCTCTGGGCAGGCAACTAAATGACATCTAAAATGATATTAAGCACTATTTAGGCAACTAGATCAAGCCCCCTCAGCAGATTGTACTTTCTTCACCTTCCTTGTTTCTCCTAATGAAAATGAGGCACATTCTTAAAATTTACAGTGTGATCCTAAAAAGTGAATTTTAGCTTTCCACATGTTGAGGCCTACATGTGAGCTAGTGTCCAAACTGCTGTTTCAGCCCACGAGATCTCAGCTGGATTTAGCTGCCTTTACATGGGTGTCTTGTGCAGTTGGTATGTGCTGTCTCACCTGTGGCTCTAGAAGGACATGGGTCTCCTATATACATCAGCTCAGCTGCAAATGTGGAGTTCTGCACAAATGCCTCAGGTCTGGGGGCTTCTCAAACAGCATCAGATGCTGAGGTTCAGACAACTCACAGAGCTCCCAGTCAGAGCTTGTCCACTGGCACATCTATGGGTCAACTTCAAGGATAAACTGAGCACTCTTTATGGTATCAGCCCGGTGTCTTATGAGTAAGATGGGAACCTAGGGCCGTACAGAATCCAAAACTTAACTATCTAGCTTTTGAAACAAATCAAATCCTTTTCTGAATAATGTAGGAATGCTATAGAAAAGATCATTTTGAATGGTACATATTTGTATCTACCAGAATAAATGAAAAAAAAAAAAAAAGAGTGATTGCAACTCTCATCTCTTTTCTGTAAGCAGTCAACAGACTTTTTTTTCATATTTGTATGAATAATAGGAGAATAAAAAAAAAAAAAGGCAGAAAAATCCGCAGACTTCATGGTGATGTGAAATATGAAACTAAGAGTTAATAGATAGCGGAAGAATAGAGGCAGTTAGAATTATAAGCCTGCGTCTCATTTTTACCAGAGGATACAAAGAAGGCATAGAAAATATAAGATGAGTTGAATTTATCTTTGTGATCTTTTCTCTTCATAAAAACGCAGCTTCAAACTGACCAAAGTCAGTGAGACTCATTTCACTGACCTTAACTTTTTTTTTATCACAATATAAGACATCTATTCCTCTGCGTAGATATATATTAAAGATGTATTTGTCAGTTTTACTCAATAGATGAAAATAATTCCAGTTGTTTTGCTGTTCCTTTTGGCTAGTAAGTTAATATCTGTCTTCAAGTTGCTTCAATAATTGGCTGACATAGATTAACACGTTTTGATTTTTCCTATTTTTACCAATAATGTTTGGACAGTATGGACTGCTTCAAGCTTTCCTTTACTGTAGTGTTAGCAAAAATCCCATTTAAAAAGGAAATCTAAAAAATAAACAAATGAGGACCTGCAAAAGTATACAGTTGTTGCCTTCTTTTTGATTTTACATAGAATTTTACAGTTAAGGTATTAGCTTTCATATTGAATGAATAAAAGAAAGTTATCAAGACATAGTCATCAAGCAAATAAAAGGGGTTAATAAAATGTGTTCCTATGCATTTTCATTATCAATTCCTTTTGATCTGTATATTTCTCCTTTGCCTTCCCTGGTGTGCAAGCTTCTCAGGCAGATCTAGCATATACTTAAGTACAGAGATTTTTGCTGATTTTTTTACTCTGTTTTAAATGTCAACTTCTTATAATGCTTTTCTAGTATATTAAAAATCTCGATAAAAGCTACTTGGTTAACTTCAGTATGGCTTAAACATTGCTGGGCGTATAAAACTATATAGAAGCGTTATCCCTTCAGTCTTTGCAGGTGTTTTGGATACTGAGGCTTGGAGAGAGTGTTTCCAAGCACAGTGTCTAATGAGAGCAGTGCTGCAAGTTCCATGACTTTGACCATAGCAATTGCCAGACTAACCAATATCATTTAAAACCAAGCTCCCACCTGTGTATAATTTATCCTCTTCCTATGGAAGTCGAGAAGACAAACCGCTCTTGAACTGTTCTGTTCATTTTTAATGAAACAGAAGAGTTGTTTCAATTGTTTAGTATCATTTTTACCCATCTGTTTAAAATGGTGAGAGAAGAGGAATGGCTTGAAGAAGAATCACTAAGAACAACTCATTTTGCAGCTCTCAGATCACATTAAAATTTATATGAGATGAGAGCTAATGTGTATTTATATATGCAAGTATAGCTACAAATAGATACAGTAAGAATTTCTTGTATTCTCTTGCTTAGTAGTGTACTATTCAATTCTTTTTATATTCTTAAGAAAATACAGGGATTATTAATTTCTTTGTAACATAACTTGTAAGGTATTATTGCCTGCATAAGAAAGTTGTTGCAATTTGTGGCTAGATTATCGCTTCATAAGAACTATGTAATAATCTTTGCAAAAATGTATTCAAGATAATAATAACAATAATAATAATAATAATTATTATTATTACTAAGTGATGGGTTCAGAATCTTACTCCTGATTATCATATAATCTTAATTAATTTAATGAACTTTTTTCATTACAGAAACCTTTGAAATGCTGATTAAACTGGCTGAGAATTACACGAGCACGCTGTTCTGCAATGCGTATAGGGACATGGCTGCGGAGGCTGCTGCACACGTTCAGGAGTTCTTCACTGATGTTGGGCTCTTCATATTTGGCACTGATGTCAGCACAGAGGAATTCGTCAACAGATTTTTTGACACCCTCTTCCCAATAGCGTACAGTCACGTGATTAAGCCCGGTCTGACGGATGTTTCCCTGGAGTATGCCGAATGCCTGCGGATGGCGACGAGGGATATCAGGCCCTTTGGCAGCATTCCCAAAGTGGTTGCAAGGCAAATGGGAAGATCCCTGTTGCTCAGCCAGACTTTCTTGCAGGCTCTGAATCTGGGCATTGAAGTGATCAACACGACGGACCACCTGCACTTCTCCAAGGACTGCAGCAGAGCGTTGCTGCGGATGCAGTACTGCCCCCATTGCCAAGGGCTGACGCTGAGCAAGCCCTGCATGGGCTACTGCCTCAACGTGGTTCGGGGTTGCTTGGCTAACCTGGCAGAAGTGGATCTGCACTGGCGGGGATATGTTCAGTCCCTGGAAGAGCTCTCGAGTGCCATGCATGGGACGTACGATCTCGACCACGTGCTTCTAAATTTTCATTCACTCGTTAACGATGCTCTCATACAAGCCCATATCAATGGCCCAGAATTATCTGAGCAGGTAAGAAGCTGTCTTAAAGCAGTGCTTGGTGCCAACATGTGAAACTAGAAAAGTAACCGTGATAATGAAAACTAGCCATTTCTATGCTGATGAACAGATTTGTGTTTTCGTTTTCAGCTGCATTTGGCAATGTATTTCTCCAGCACAGTCAGTTTTTATTTTAATCATGTGCATGAATTGCTAATTTTTCATATTCTATTCACAAGTATAACAGCAAGTGGGGAGTCAATGTTTTGGTAGCGTTTGCAGCAGAAAAGTCTTTTCAAATTGAAAAGGCTTTTTTCATGTGTGTATTTTTTTTTAATGTGAATCATCAAAACATTTGAAGTAACATTGAAAATGTTTCCCATTTCACACAGAACCATAGCTTTATCAAAATTTGGATTTTGTTGAAAAAGTCAGTGGAAACTTCTGCTCATTCTATCTTCTTTTAAATTCTACATTTTAAATAATTGTACAAAAAAGCTTCAAGCTTAATTTTAGAAATGTTACTTTATGTTTTTTTGAATAAGAGTAAACACAAGTATGTGTCAGTAAGTTCAGAATTTAAAAATATTAATAAGAGGAATGTAAATTATCTGATGAAAAACTCATTCCACAAATATTATTTAAAAAAGTAGACAGAAGTATAGTTAAATGCAAGTGCGAAGTCTAATATGCAAATTTAACAATTCGTGTCTGTTTAAAGACTGGAAACTTCTCTACATGACATATTGGGTATAACTTCTAGGAGGACACAAGTGTGATTTTCATGAACTCCTCACAGGAAAATTGTGTAATTACTTCTTACCTTATATTTACCTAAAGATAAAAAATCATAGGCAAGTTTCCGTTTTGATACCAGTGGGCTGCTTTACAGGACCTGCAACTTTAGGTACGTTATTTGAATAATACTGTAGATATAGAGGAAATGTACATTTCATCTGCAAAGTGAAGCAGAGCTTTTTCTTATGCATACTTCAGGAAAAATAAAGTCTTGTGAAAGCTATCTTAGCTGTGAATGCATGAAGTGAGCAATTTTTAGATATTTTCTGGGAAAATATATACCATGTTTAGCTACAAATTAGAAATAAAGCTAGTGCATCTGCAAATTTATGCAAGTTATATAAGTAACTAGATTTGAATTCTTCCTCTGTTATATTAAATCCTCAATGTATTTTGCAAGTGTGTTTTTCTCTGTTTTATTATATGCAGAATTTCACTGGCACTCACATATTCTGCAGTTGAAGCTGAGCCAGATATCCATGGTCTTAAGGAGATGCCTTTGCTTTTAGAGGGCGCACGGGATAATTTGTGGCTGGGTTTCACTGTGGTGTGGCATTACCTGAGGTGTCAATAACACTTCTAGGACTACTGCAGTCTTCTGCCTTACTTGAATAGCTGTAGTGAAAGAGCTGCTTCTGTAAGCACCTCATAGGACCTTTGGCCAGAAATAACTTGACCGAATATAAACAAGTAGAAGATTCTGTATTTTTTTTAAATAAGTTTTTGACTAACAGTTTCCCCTACAATTTTCTGGAACAAGCTAGATATGCAAGGAAAGGCACAAGGAAAGGACTTCTCTTTCCTATTTCATCCTAAGTCACTTGGTGTGAAAAAAACAATCCCCTTCCCACGTTTGTAGACTTTGTGATTTTGAAGAGTGTATGGGCATTGCCCCAGGCTTACAGTCTCGTAGTCTATCATTTTGGCTCTTTCAAAATGAAAAATTGTATTTGCTGACATGTTATTTTTCATTCAGTTTCGACAAAAAGTTAAATGGGTGAAGAAAACTCCTCTTTTCATTCTTTTAGCCTAATACGAAATTTAACTTGATTTAGATTTATTTGATTGATACTCTGTTTTGATATTCCTGATTTTTTTTTCCTTGTTCTCGCCCACATCACCAGCTTTTTAGATTGTGTAGTAAAAAAAAAACACTTTTTTTTTTTATAAACTTGCACACAATGCCATTGCACATGCTTATGTTTTTTTTCATGGATGTAAAAGAAATAATGAGAATGTGATTTGAGACTAGTTTTCTAAGTAAAAAAGAATTTATACAGAAGATTTTAAGATTTATTTATTTATTTATTTACCTATGATGTTTGGATGTTTGGAGCCAGTGTATTTGTTTTAAGATCAAGTGTTTGCAAAAATGGTTTTGGGTTAAGATTTTCTCATATAGAGTCACTTTCAAACTGTAAAAGTTAACAAGAAAATTTCACTCTAAATGAATCTGGGTCAGGCCTATATATTCAGGCTATTCATTAACCGTATGGCATCTTTCACATAATCTCTGTTTTACAGCAGATCAATCTTTCTCTCTTTGATCTGTCATTCTGTCAGATAAGACAATGATGCCTTGATCCTTTGAAACACAGTGATCTAGTTGTTTGGTTCGGATCTGCTGCCTGTGCCTTGAGTGTATTTCAAATTTGCCAAGATCCTCAGTATCAAGAGTTAATTCTAACATGCAATAGTCTTCCAGCTTTTAGAGGAAGACCTGAATTCTGTTGAAATTGCCTCATTAATATTTCTTATTTTATCTTGAGTGACTCATGAACTTTTTCAAATTTTGTCAAGTAATTAATTAATGCGTCAGTGATTCTAACAGATACAGAAAGGACGATTATGAGCCAGCAAATAGTGGCTTGCTTAGGCACTAAGCAATCTCTGCAGTTTTAAAGCTGATTTTCACCATAGTGAGTATTTATTGGAACTTTAAAGAAACAATGTATGGAAATATGGATATGCAAATATTTGTGTAAGAGTCAACTATGCATACCCTTTAATGGTACATGTATTTCTAAGTCTATGTATTATTATATGTATGTTTACATCTTCAAATATACTCAAAAGACTTTACCTATTATGTTGCAGGGATATCTCTATTCAAACTTAATGTATATTAACATATAACACTGATCTGTGTGGAGTGGAAAGACTACCAATGTCCACCTCATGTGATGTTCAGTACGAGACTCTTTCCAGTAATGTACGGCTTGTTCTCATTACCCTAGCTCCGAGGGGCAGCAGGGCAGTGCCACCCTGTCTCAAGTTGCAGTTTCTCTTTCCCTTTGTTCTTCCTATTTGACTTTCCTCCCCTTTAATTTGCACCTCCTCTGGCTGACTGATAAGCATAGCACCATTTCTCATCTCCATACTTTGGTGTTATTCTGTGCTATTCTGCATAATCTACTGGAGATATGTGGGTTGTACAACTGTTCACATGTTTATTTATATTTACACATACATATGGACATACATGCCAACTCTGTATGCATTGACAGGTCTGTCAGCTCATTTCTGTGTTTTTGAGCTCTGTATTTATGTATCACCTGCACTCAGTACAGTAGCAGGCCTGATGCTTTTTTATGAATCAAAAGGGAAGATTTTGCACAGACTTGTGTACATGCGCATTCGTCTGTAACACAACGGAGTTTTAAAAGAACAACATTGTACCAAACAAGAATGGTATAAGCTATTGACAAGTCAAAGAAAATCCAAAAACAAGATTAGATTACATAACTGATATTCATTGAGTAACTGTTAAATTGTTTTGTAGAGGCCCTTGTAACGCTATTCTATGTCTCTCTTTGGGCTCAGCCTGTGTTGTATGTCTTTCTGAGCTTCATGTAGCAAGGAAACTCTCTGCTGAGGCTAATAAGTGCAAAAGAACTTTGTAACACATTTAAAAAAAAAAGAATTATTAATTTTTGACAAGTTGTATTAAATTGTTACCTCCGTTGTGTCATGCTGCCAGTTCTTGAAGATAATAAGAGAGAATGACAAGGAAAGATTGTAGCAAGACTTAAAAAGTTCTGATATCCCCCTACAATCCCCAGTGTAAGAATATTTTTTGCTCCCTTTAAGCATCAGTGAATGGCCGGGTCCCATAGGCAAACGCCTGTGTCATTCAGTGTGGTTTGTCAACAGCTTGCGCCTGTCTCTGTTGGACGTTGCCCAAGTCCTGCTCGGGGACCATCCTCAGCTGCATGTGTCCAACTTCTCCTGGTGTGACCAATGCATCATCGAATCAATCACAGAATCATTATGGTTAGAAAATATCTTCAAGATAGTCAAGTCTAACCGTAAACCCATCACCACCATACCATCATACCACCATACCATCATCACCACCATACGATACTCATGTCCCAAAATCTACCCTGATGTGGATTGCATACTGGATCAAGGAGCTGCTTGGAAGGAGCCTCTGTTAGTTGTGTTTTCTTTGGCGTGTGAAGACTTGCTGTTCTTGGACAATGTTATCTGGAGGGAATGTTATCACTGGAGGTGAGGTGGGCCCCAGGCAGAAGCTGGAGGAAAACAGGGAAGGGAACAGGAAAGAAAGGAAAGGGCAAAGACATAACGTTTTGTAATTAAAATTCTCCCAGACTTTACATGAAGCTATTGTTCTGGAATCCCAGAAGACCAGTGGTGTTTGTGATTAATACTGAATAAAAGAGATGAAAAGGAATATTGATTAGCCACTCATTGTATATTCTGGGCACTGATAATTTGGGGATCTGGATGAAAAAGGAGTATGTGACCATGATATTAAAAACTGGATGTGTCTATAAACATACTAGAATCAGAAACACATCAAAAAAAAAAATTAAAAATACTCAAATTCTGTCATTTCCCAGCTTTAAGTGATGAATTTTACTACTTCATGATTCTTTTAGCTAATATAATCATGCAATAATTTGGAATAATTATGCAATATTGCAATAATTATGTTCTAATTCATACTCATTTTAATGACATCAGTTTTCCAAACAGTTAAAGATACTGAAATTTCTGGATATTCTTCAGTGCTTTCACTGATCTTAACCTAATCCAGAAAGATGCGCATCTTCTATAAAAATATGCGTAATGAAATTGTGTGGAAAGAGATTTTTGTCTTGCTCTTTTTCTTAACTGTTGTTAATATTAAAAAAAAAAAACAAACCACATATTGTGCTGTAAATGCTAGGAGTGAGGTGGAGTTAATGGCCTATACTTAAAGCTTTATTTTCTTATTGATTGTTTTTGCTTGAAAGGACTAGCTATAAACACTTAAATAGTTAGAATTGCTGTAATGCAATGACATATAATCTTTAATAGGCCCACGAAGTGTCATAAATAATACACAATATTTAAACAGAAATAGGATATTACAAATAGACTATTTTGGATTTTATTGCTCCTTTTTTTTTTTTTTTTACTATCTTTGGTGCAGTTATTTCTTTTGTAGGGCTTCTCTAGCTTAAAATCCTACAGCCCTTATAGATATTCCATGACTTTCCAAAAAGTTAAGTGCAATAAAAGTCAAAGAAGTTAAACCAAGCAATTCTCTGAAAAGTATATGCAGGGAAAGTGATAAAAAACATATTTTGATTATCCCAAATAATTTCTATCAAATACTTTTTTTTTTTAAATTGGAAAAATAATAATGGATAGGCATTTTTAAATTACATTTTTTTTCTTTAATGAGGAAAATGTTAGACTGTACTTTCAAGCAGTATTTATAAGACCTGTTCCCGATCTTTCTTTAAAAACTTTGAAGTACTCCATCTAAAATAGAAAATTCGGAAAAACAGAAGACATGGAACAACAGAATTGCTGCAGTTCTATGGAACAATTCAGTGTTTCTAAACAAAAAATGACATACTTCTAAATCTTCTAAATCTATTGGTATGTGTTTCATAGAATCATGCAATGCTTAAGGTTGGAAGGGACCTCTAGAGGGACCTCTAGTCCAATCCCCTTGTACACGCAGGGTCTCCTAGTGCATGTGGCACAGGGTGGTGTCCAAGTGGTTTTTGAACATCTCCAGAGAAGGAGACTCCACCACCTTTCTGGGCAGCCTGTTCCAGGGCTCTGTCACCCTCACTGTTAAGAAATTCTTCCTCAAGTTCCTGTGGAACTTTTGATGCCTCAATTTGTGGTAGTTTCCTTTAGTCCTATCACTGGCCACCGCTGAAAAGAGCCTGGCCTCATCCTCCTCACTCCCTCCATTGAGGTACTTATGAAGTATTAGATGCCCCCTCATCCGAATCTTCTTCAGGCTGAACAGCCCCAGCTCTCTCAGCCTTTGCTCATAGGGCAGATGTTCCAGGCCCCTAATCATCTTCGTGGCCCTGCGCTGGACTCTCTCCAGCAGCTCCACATCCCTCCTGCACTGGGGAGCCCAGAACTGCACACAGTACTCGAGGTGCGGCCTCACCAGGGCTGAGTAGAGGGGCAGAATCACCTCCCTCGACCTGCTGGAGACGCTCTGCTTAATGCACCCCAAGATCCCATTGGCCTTCTTGGCCACGAGGACACACTGCTGCCTCATGGTCAACTTGTCGTCCACCATGACGCCCAGGTCCCTTTCTGCAGGGCTGCTCTCCAGGAGGTCGGTCCCCAGCCTGTAGGCATGTCTGGGGTTATTCCTCCCCAGGTGCAGTACCCTGCACTTTCCCTTGTTGAACTTCATAAGTTTTCTCACCGCCCAGTTGTCCAGTGTGTCCAGGTCCCTCTGGATGGCAGCACAGCCCTCAGGCCTATCAGCTGCTCCTCCCAGTTTGGTATCATCAGCAAACTTGTTGAGGGAGCACTCCATCCCTTCATCCAGCTCGTTAATGAATAAGTTGAACAGGACCGGACGAGGACTGACTCCTGGAGGACACTGCTAATCACAGGCGTCCAGCTGGACTCTGCACCACTAATCACCAGCCTCTGAGCCCTGCCATCGAGCCAATTTCTAATCCACCTCACTGTCCACTCATCTAACCCACACTTCTGGAGCTTACTCAGGAGGATGTTGTGAGAGATGGTGTCAAAAGCTTTGCTGAAGTCCAGGTAGATGCCCTCATCTATCCATCTAGTCACTCCATCATAGAAGGCTATCAGGTTAGTCACATATGATTTCCCCTTGGTGAATCCATGCTGACTAGTCCTGATCACCTTCTCCTCCTTGTTATGCCTAGAGATGTTGTCTAGGACAAGCTGCTCCATCACTTTTCCAGGGACAAAGGTCAGGCTGTGGTTTCCTGGGTCCTCTCTCTTGCCTATTTGAAGACTGGAGTCTTCCAGCACCTTCCCTTCTCTCCACGACCTCTCAAAGATGATGGAGAACGGCTCAGCAATAACCTCTGCCAGTTCCCTCACCACCCTTGGGTGCATCCCATCTGGGCCCATAGATTTATGGGCATCCAGTTTGCCTAAATAATCCCTAATGCAATCCCTCTTGATGAGCGGAAAGTTCTCGTCTCTCTCGGTTATCTCTCTTGTATCTGAGCTCTGTAGTTCATGGGGACCAGCCTTAGTAGTGAAGACAAAAGCAAAGAAGGCATTTAGTAACTCTGCCTTCTCCACATCCTCCGTCACCAGGGCACCCTGCCCATTCAGCAGTGGACTGACATTTTCCCTAGACTTCCTCTTACTGCTGATATTTATAGAAGCCCTTCCTGTTATCCCTGACATCTCTTGCTAATTCTAATTCCAAATGGGCCTTGGCCTTCTCGTTGCATCCCTGCATTCCCTGACAATGTTCCCATATTGTTTCTATAACATAATGTTCCCATGTTTCAGTGCACCTAAAAGACTGTACACAGATAAGACACATATTTAGTACTAAATTTAGTGACAATTTTACTAAGCTGTCTTTCCTCACCACTGGAAGAACTTCCCATCAGTGCCTTATTATAAGGACTATGTACAAGAATTCTAGGTACCCTTTAGCAAAATGAATAAGGTCTTTAACCTTAATTTTGCTTCTTTGGATTTTGTTATCTTGTTTCAAAGTTCTAGCATCACTCAAAAGCTCTTTACTTTCAAATTTTCAAATTTTTAAAAAGGAATAATGTGATTTTTTTTTCCTTGGCACCTTAATTTTCTAATGGATCTTGACCAGAATGATCGTAAGAATGTGTCATCTGGAAATGATATATTTAAGGTTTTGCTATTTGTTAAAATAAATATTGAACAATTATTTTTCAAGCACTTATCTAAAATGGGACAGACTGAAAATATTTCAGTTTATAAACCTGTTTAAAAACAAACAAACAAACAAAAAGCTGTGCACAAAAGAAATATTAATTGCATGAAAGTCTAATATCACAGCCTAATTCCTGTATATGCTAGAGTAAAACTGGTCAATATTGTGCTAATCACTTATTATTTTACAAATTAGGCAGGTTATACCACATTTTAAAATTTATTGCTGCTTTGGTTTATGATTCAATATTGTTTTTATTTTAACACCACAGTATAACACCTACTGTGCTAGCACCTACCACTTGTATTGCAAATGTGCTTTATCTGATTGAAAATAGATTAATTCACCCAAATATCTAACTAGCTCTTCCAAATAGCTGACTGCATTTACTTGCAACTCATCTGCTGCCAAGTAGATGTCCCATTCCAGCATTTTTACCATGGGAGGTATGCAGGCAACCTGGTTTGACTGAATTTTCCAATGCTGGAGCAAAAGACAAATGGCTTGATAGCCAGGTCGACTTCTCATATTCAGATCCCGCTCCTAATGCAAGGCTCCCATTGCACTTAGCATGGGCAGTAGGAAGAGCACTGTCAGTGTTGGAGACAGAGGATAGACAGAGATAGACAGACGTCTATCCCAGGGTGACTCCACTAAGAACAGCTGGCATAAATCACTTATTTGCCCAAACTTCTGTCCCATTGCCGCTACCAGTCAGGGAGACAGCAGGGAAACAGGACTATCAGCAACACCTTTGGCAGTGGACACTCTATGCTTTGTATACATAAGAATGTAACAAATTAGCTAACCAAAGGCTTATGGCCTGTAAGTAGTGAGAATTTGTTTCTGTTAAAGAGTCTATCTGTCTTCTCACCTAACCCTACCTAGTGATTTGACTGCTCTTCCCATCTTTCCTGTTTTGATTGGTCATTGGATATTTGGGTAATATGGATATTTCATAGAATCACAGAATCATTATGGTTTCTTGAACTCTGCCGGGGCGGTGACTCCACCACTGCTCAGGGCTCCCTGTTCCAATGTTTGACTTATTTCTTCCGTGTAGCAATTTTTCCTAATATGGTGCAACTGGTGCAATTTGTACTCTGGTGCAACTTGAGGCTATTCCCTCTTGTCCTATTGGTAGTTATTCTAGAGAAGAGACCAACCCCCGCCACACTACAACCTCCTTCAGGTCTTCCTCGAGCTCCTCTTCTCCAGAATAAATAACCCCAGCTCCCTGAGCTGCAACTCATAAGGTTTGTGCACCAACCCCTTCACCAGCTTCATTGCCCCTCTTTGGACACACTTCAGCACCTCAAGGTCTTGCAATGAGGGGCCCAAAACTGAGTATAGTGTTCAAGGTGCGGCCTCACCAGAGCTGAGTACAGGGGAACAATCACTTCCCTGGGCCTCCTGACTACACTGTTCCTGATACAAGCCAGGATTTTGTTGTCCTTTTTGGCCCCCTGGGCACACTACTGGCTTATGTTCAATCAATGTTGATTGCATGTCAATCAACAGTCCCAGGTCCTTTTCTGCTACAGAGTTTCCAGCCTCTTCGCCCCAGGTCTGTAGTGTTGCATGATGCTGTTGTGACCAAAGCACAGGACTCGGCGCTTGGCCTTGTTGAATCTCATACCTGTTCAGCCTCAGCCCATTGATCGAGCCTGTCCCGATCCCTCTGTAGACCCTTCGTACCCCCAAGATGATCAACTCTTCCTTCGAGCTTAGTGTTGACTGCAAATTTCTCTAGCTTGCACTTGCTGACATCTGAAGTCAGAGCTTATGGAAAAAGTGCAAGAATAGTGTTTGGCTCTTATGAAATCAGATACTTCATCTAGTGCTCCAGACAAGGTCTCTCAACATAATGCTCCATTTCAGTTTGGAAGAAATGGTGGTTTAATTTACAGGGGGGAGCAAAAGGAGTGCATGCTGACTTTCAGGTCTGTTCTGTTCCCTGCACAGCTCTTTCATCAGAACTGAGGTTGGCTGCCCTGGGGTCTCTGAGATGGGATGACACTTCACAGCTCAGTCAGAAAGGAACCCCAGAACATACAGAAACAATAGGGAGTTTAGTGGAAGAGGGACTGTGCACTGAGAAATTCAGCAGCAGCTCGTTACCTTCCTGCAGCTTTGAGTTAGATTAAGCCTCATTACTACGCATGTGAGCAGAAGAAAGGATGACAGGGTGCTGTAAAGAAGCTCATATCCATGATCATCGCGGCGATTTGAGGAGATTAGTGGAAGATGCTGAGGGTGGACGTGCTCAGGGCACCAGTGCTCAGAGCCCAAGTGGCTGCCGCGTGGCTCACAGGCAGCAAGGGCCGAGCCATGTTCATGTTTGACATAAAAGCAGAGAAGTCATCGGCCAGATGAGTGATTACAGGCTTTATTTCATAATGTTGCATTCACAGCAGTGCTTGAAGTGCATAAACTCTTTTCAGCATGCCCCAGATGAAGGAAATTTTGAAGAAGTTTTGAAGCGTATTGAATTTTCCTGGGAAAGAAAGGGAATAAAACTTGTGATCAGGATTCCAATTGAATATTAAAAAAAAAGACACGCACGAAGCAGCAGACTGCTTCTTAAGATCAGCATGCCAACTGATCTTAAGAAGAAAAGCCTCATTTTGATTTTGAAACTTTGTGGGTTTTGATGATGAACAGTGCCAGGTCACAGCATTACCTGGGAAAACAGACTGTCAGTGGGAAACCTGGGCACACCAAGTATTTACAAAGCAGCATGCAAACTAATTCACAGTCAGCTTGCAGCTGCAGGCTGCAAGCCTTGCAGGCATTAAGGAAAATAAATACAGATACAACATGGATATACCTGAAGGAATGTTACAGAGAATCAGTGTTTGAGAAGAAAATAAATTACAAACACATTAAAACAAGCCTTTCCAGGGTACAAACATCCTGTGGCAGTCTTGGTAAACATTTTTGCAGAAACTGTGACAATTATGGAAAATTATTTCTGTTAATAATATATAGATATTTAATTAATGTACATATGGCAAATATAAGGATTCTGGCTATGATTTGCAAATAAATTGATTGCAGCAGCATTAGGGATTGGTAAACTGTAACATAGCAAGCTTGAAAAGGACCTACCTTGTATTATATTTTTGATGCTCTGGATCACTTATAGTGACCTAACAAATTAGTTGAGTACGTGTCAAGAAATCAGTTCCTGAAGTTCCTTTTCAACCTTTTTATGTTCCAATATAGCAATCAGTTTTTACACCAAATAGACTGTCGATATTACCAATTTACACAATTCCTTTATTTTCCTCCACGCTGACTTCCAGGATTTAACTTGTGTTCCTGTGTTCTGTTTTTGATGCTTGAGTAGCTTTTTGTCACCTACCAAAATAACTGATTATGTGTCAAAAAATCAACTCTTGAAAAGTCAGTGTGGAGCTCTCTAAAGAGATTGTGTTAATCAGTAATACTGACAGTCTAATTGTTATAAAATCTGACTTGCCAGGCTTTTCCACTTCTAAACTGAAATACGGAGGAAACCAGAGTTACATTCTTAGTGCTTGGTTATCTAATATAAGTCAATTGGAAGATATACTTTAAAATTTATTAATCGTATGAGATGATTAATAAAAAGTTATCTGTCAGAGAAGATTTTGGTAGAAAGTTTGAGTAATCAACAAGATTCATGCAATTTCATTTTACAGAGAAAATATTTCCCAGAGACTTGGTACATTTTCCCATTTGTTGTTTCTCATGGCATCACCCTTATTTCTGCACTTACCCTTATTTCTGCACTTACCCTCTGCACAATACACTACATGCTACCGCTATAATTGTTCATGCTATTTTACAAACATTGCTGTTCTTTAGACAAAGTTGTTTAAAATTGTAACAATTATAGGCACATAGTCACATGGGAACATCATGGGCACTTATAGTACTGCATTATTTAATAATAAAATAATAATAAATATCTCCTTATTCATCCCATATATGTCAGAATCTCTGTTACATGTTCTGTCCTGTAAAATTCCATTCAAAATACATGTTATTTTTCAGTCTAATTAGTTTGTCTTTGATATATAGGAAAAAAATCATTCAAAGCAAGGATAGAATATTAACAGAGTTAATAATATGTCTTTCAGTATGCAGACATCCTAGAAAAATATATGTGAGCATATGATTTATGCCTTTTATTTAGAAGAGCATTACCTCTGAAGTGCGCTTTGGAAAGAAAAAAATGAAACTGATGATTGGTCATTTCCTTATTAATACAGTTTTTTTATTTGTTTGATTGTTTATTTTTTGTAAGGTTTATGATACAGTGATAGATTTTGTGCCACAAACAGAAGAATCACTAATTTCTTCCAAGAACTTCGTAAGTGCAATGGCTACCTTAAAAAAATTTGTTGCTGCACTTGCTTCTCAGCATCTCAGCATTTCAAAGTATGGCAGCACAAGTGTTCAGCACCTATTTCAAGATACATTATTTCCAATTCCTTTTCTTCTTTCAGCCAATTTCCTTTTCATTTGTGGAAAAGAGAGTGGACTTATTTCTCACTTGCAGTAAAAATCAGTTCAAATTCAATCGGATGTCCCACACCTTTCTCAATTCTTAGCACACTGTTTTTTTTTTTTTCAATTCAATTGCTTCATTGCCCAAGTTCCTCTCTTAAAAATCTCACAATGGAGCTACTTGTCAACACAGACACTGATTTGGCAAGCAAACCTGAATAGTGTGGTCTGCATAGAATAAGTACTATTTAGACTGCCAAATAAATAAGGTAGGAACGTATAACAGAATGCTTTATGCAATCCTATTCAATAAGCTTAAAGCAAATCCATTTACAGTTTGAAATAAGTAGAACTTCTTTTAAGTCTTGCAGTTTGACACTTCGTCCCAAATCTGAGATCTGTTTTGTCAGGAAAGAGGTTTGAGTCATTAATAAAACTTTTTATTATTATTATTTTAATTTTTTTTCTCAGTAGAATGCAGTAGGTAAAATACACAGAACTAAAAGACCTTCTCCTTTCCATTGACTGCATAACAACTCCAATGAACAAGTGTGATAAAGACAGCTGACATCCTTTTCTTTGTTCCTTAAGAAAGAGAACAGAGCTGAGCAGACTTCTGGTTTCTCAGCCAGCCCTTAAACGCTAACAACTCTTTGTACTAGAAGAGAAGAACTAGGTGAGGGCAAATACAGGGGTCTTGAAGTTTTTCAGGCTATTTTGGTCCCTGAACTGGTAGATACAGGTGACTGCCTTGTACATTATATATCTTCATATAAAACTAGTTTATGTAAGTTCAAATAAGAGAACAAACAAACACTGCAGAAGTTTGTGTGGAGATGCAGGAAGCAAAAATACCAATCTCCTAAGATGTAGTCTGAAATGGGGGAGAAGCTTCTGGGTTCTCTGAAATATTGGCTATCTAGATAGTGACTTTTTCTCTCTCTGTCTGTCTTTCTTCCTCCCTTTCTCTCTTTTTTTCAAGATAGTTTTTGATTTTTTATTATCATTAGAAGTTGACCATCCAATTATCTAGAGAGTTGTTGACAGTGTCCTAACTGAAAATGTATCATGACCATCATTGTAAGTGGGCATGATTTTATTGAATTACATACTTTCATAATAGTCCTTGCTTACCGAACTGCTATCTCCATTATAGTTTTGCAACATAAGTTGCAGGCTGCCAGAAAGTGTAAGCACATCATGCAAATATGTTTTGATTGTTACTTACAGTAGATTCCATGTTTTAAGTGGGTAATATACCTGATGATAAAGATTATATAGCCCTGTCTCTTGCTTTGTTAGCAGTCTCATAACTCTACTGAATTTTGCTTGGTTTACACATGTGACGCTGGATAGATTTATAGTTGGATTTACTGAACACTTCTGCCAGTAGGAGAGAAGGCATAATACCTACCTTCTAACTCAGAGCTGCACTTGCAGGGCACACAGAAACGTGAAGCAATAAAGTATATTTTAGCAGCTAGAGAGCATAGCTATATCAGTCTGAGTACACAGAGAGTGTGCAGATATATCTGAGTATATCTGCTGGTCTTTGTGGTAGGAATACTGCTGGTTTTGTCTAATTGCTTTTCAGAGTAGAACCAGTGAGTGTTTTCAGCAAACATAAACAAAACACCTTGGCATCCACTGAAGCAGACTTGGAATGGGAGAGTTGGCAGCCTCTCACAAGAAGCAGTTTTGTTGAACTGCCTTTGAAGAGTTTGAACTGGCAGTGCTGTATTCTGGCTGCAGGGTGCCTTGGCCGAGAACACTAGGATTTCCCCTAGTGTTAAGCCATTAAAAAAAAATCACTTCCTTCCTTCCCACCCCTCATTCAGGATAAGAAACTGCTTTTACTGCCAGACTTGCTAGCTGTTAGTGTTTCCTGAAAGGAGCAACAGAATTAAAAATATTGAAGATTTTGGTAGTTAAAGAGCAGAAGACACAAATTAAAATCACATCAAATAACTTATATTTAACAGGCTATTAGATTTTATTTTACAAGCAGAATGTGCAGAACGATGAAGGTAATTAAAGACTGAGAAGATACGAGAACAGTCTCAAAAACTCAGGCAGGAACCCTGGCTTGGGTACATGAAAAGGAAAGAGTCTCAGTCACATCCAGGTTGCGGAGACTCTGTTTCCCAGAATACAACAGCATGGATACTGTGAAAACCCTTTTTTTTTTTTTTTCCCCAGTCTTTTGATACTTTTCTTCTTGTATCCCAAGTGCAAAGTGGAATAAATAATTCAAGTATCTCCAGTATAGTGCTTTTCTTTGTATATCACAGAAAAAGATTTGTTTTTCTTTGCAATTTTCTTTCAATTATAATCTTGAAAAAAGTTGGGATGGAATGATCATTATTTGGCAAGTCCATTTATGATTTCTCGTGCGGTTGGCTATAAACTGAGTGTTGCATAATATATATAAATATCATTCTAAGTATCAACTTTAATCTGTAACTCTCTAGGCTGCTGTTTCACAATGTTCTTCTCTTTTTAAATTGACTTGGACTTCTCTCATAAATTCTGTAAAATGAAGAAATCTGTGTATGAATCATATAAAATTATATGTAGAACCTTTGAGTTCTGGAAATCTAAAACCTGTTGCCAGGAATTGTGAGAGAGTGGAGAAAACGAAAACACTAGTTTAGCAACAACAAAAAATGCAATATTTACAGAGGAAACAAAGACAATACACTGTTTTTGCACGACTCTGTGTTATCAGCACTGGTGATAGGCCTTTGCTCTTTCCTTAGATAATTCCATTTCTTTATCTTCTTTCCTTTTCCGAAGAAGGAACAGCACATCGTAACAAATTCTTGTTGTCCCTGCATTCAATTTTGTCCTATTGAAGATCATTCTGTCTTTCATATGTGTCAGAATACAGTTTGCTTTTCAAAGAAACTTTCAGATTAAATATTATGTCTTAAGCAACAAACTATAGAAATACATTCAAGTCCTTGGAAATCATAGTGAAATGTTGGTGCTCCCTCTTGTGGTTCAACTAGAGGAAAAAAAGGATCTACTGCCTTCTGTAATGCAGATGATGATTACTAGAAGTCAAAAACTGCTAAGACTCTATGGTGTCCAGTAACTGAGAAACAAGCCCTTCCTTGTGCTACTCTCAAAGACAGCCTGCTAGAGTAAAATGCTGAAAAGTGTGATGTATTTTTCTTCATTCTCCTCTGTCTCTCATCTACCTGAAAATACTATCATCCACTTAAATGGATTAAGTATGCATCAAGGAAATATTCATAAACATATAATAAATTATATATGTATTATATGCTCTTCTAGGTAAATATTTTTTGTTTTTTGATGGATAATTCGTTAGTGGGGATACTTGTGGCTAACAATGAATGTATCTCTTGAAGAAAACACTCTTTTTTTATTCCTAGAGAGCCAAATAAAATTCACTTATTCAGAATAATATATATAAAGACAAAATAATTCACTCATTTAGAATAATATATCACAAAATAATATATATATTTCATCCACTGCTTCCCTGCTATCTCTAGACTTGTTTTAGAACTTACGGAATTCTACTGTCCAGTTACTCATGAGTATTTGATAATCAAAGAGTTTCACCTCATTAACTTTCAGAGATGTTGGGAAATTTGTAATGTAGTTTGAACTGAGAGCCACCAAACTAAACCATGAATGGAAATGTGCATTAAATACAAGCATTTTTAAGTGCTTGTGTAGCGTCTGTCACACTGACATCTTGCAGGCTTGAGAGTTGTTATCCTAATCTAGCAAATGCTTGGCATGTATCCTATTTATGGGAGAGCTGAGGGATGTGGGTCAAAAATTTACAAAGCTAATGAAAAAAAAAAAAAGTGTGAACAGTTAAAGAGTTAAATATTTAATTAAGAAATGCCAGTTTTTCGAATCCTGGCTATGGTTCCCTGCTTGAGCTGAGCCTAAGCCTAAGCTGAGTCTAAGTCAGAGAGCTTTTGTTTTCAGGCTAGTGTTACTTTTCGTGTTACTGCAAGTATGGAAAGAAGAACTAGTGAAAGTAACTACAAATATGCAAGACTAGATGTTCATCTTTTTGGAAGAGCTCACAACAGCTTGCAGCCCACACTGAAGCAGTAAGTCTCCTGAGGATTGCTGAGAGTTGTTTTTAGCACAGCAGTGGAGTTTGAAAGTTATGGCATAGTTAATCACAGAGACTTGGCGCATCTGGTTTGAAGTGTGCCGTAGCACAGTGCAGTCAGGTTGTTTCAGTCATTTTCCAGACAGGCTTCTCAGCTTTACTAAATTTAGTCTACACTCGCAAGGCTTTGCAGAAAGACCACTTCTGGTATGTAACCTAGCATCCTTGTAGCTCCTTTTTCTGTCTCTATGCTGTAGATACAAACCCCAGGCAGTGGAAGAGACCTATTTCTGTGAATATATATTTGTTCATACATACACACACATATATATCAATGTGTGTGCTTGTGTATATATTTTTTTTCTTCTTCTCTTGTCTTCTTAAAGAAGAAATGTCACTTTTATTTTCATTCTTTAAATTAATTGTAGGTCAATGTCATAGTTGAAAATGAAAAAAAAAATCAGAATAGAAATTACCTCAGTGCTATCTGAGTTAAAATACTCAGTTAACTCAGAGTTAACTGAGTTAAGAACAGGAAAAAAACGTGATAAAATATAACATTTTTTTTCTTCCTACTGAACCTATAAGTTTATGGGATAGGATTCTACCATCATTGGTACAATGCTAAATTAATTATCCAGTCCAGTAAGAGATGACCAGGAGAGAGGAACACTTTCCGCTGGTCGAGAAGGGTTAGGGATTATTTAGGCAAACTGGACGCCCATAAATCTATGGGCCAGATGGGATACACCCAAGAGTGCTGAGGCAACTGGCGAGGGTTATTGCTGATCTGCCTTCCATCATTTTTGAGAGGTTGTGAAGAGCAGGAGAGGTACTGGAAGACTGGAATAAAGATAAGATCACTCCAGTCTTCAAAAAGGGCAAGAGAGAGGAGTCAGGAAACTACAGGCCCATCAGCCTCACCTCAATCCTTGGAAAGGTGACAGAGCAGCTCATCCTAGAGACATTCTCTAGGCATGTCAAGGAAAAGAAGATGATCAGGAATAGTCAGCATGGATTCACCATGCAACGTCATGTTTGACCAACCTGATGGCCTTCTATGATGGGACAATTGGCTGAATGGATGATGGGAGAGCTGTGGATGTTGTCTACCTTGCCTTCAGCAAGGCTTTCGACACAGTCGCCCATAATGTCCTCATGGGGAAGCTCCAAAAGTGTGGATTGGATGAAAGGACAGTGAGGTGGATTGAGAATTGGCTGGATGGCAGAGCTCAGAGGGTCATGATAAACGGAGATGAGTCTAGTTGGAGGCGTGTGGCCAGTGGTGTCCTCCAGGGATCAGAACTAGTGCTGTTCAACTTGTTCATCAATGACTTGAACGAGGGCATAAATTTCACCCTGAGAAAGTTTGTGAATGACACCAAATTGAGTGGAGTGCCCGACACTCCAGGGGGCTGTGCTGCCATTCAGAGGGACCTAGACAGGTTGGAGAGTTGGGCAGAGAGGAACCTCATGAGATGATAGGTTCAACGAGCACAAGGGCGGAGTCTTGCACCTGGGGAGGAATAAGCCCAAGCACCAGGACAGATTAGGGGTTGACCTGCTGGAAAACAGCTCCATGGAGAGGGATTTGAGAGTTCTGGTTGACAGCAAGTTAACCATGAGGCAGCAATGTGCCCTCATGGCCAAGAAGGCCAATGGGATCCTGGCCTGCAGGAGCGTTGCCAGCAGGTCGAGGGAGGCGATCCTGCCCCTCTCCTCAGCACTGATGAAGAGGCACCTGGAGTGTGGGGTGCAGCTCTGAGCTCTCAGTACAAGAGGGATGTGGAGCTTCTGGAGAGGGTCCAGCAATGAGCAACAAAGATGATTAATGATTATTTAGCCTGGAGAAAAGAAGACTGATAGGAGATCTGATCAACATGTATAAATACCTGAGGGGAAAATTTAGAGAGGATGAGGTCAAACTCTTCTTGGTGTTGGTCAGTGATAGGGCAAGGGCTAATGGGTGCAAGCTGAAACACGGGCAGTTCCATCTCCATGTGAGGAGGAATTTCTTTCCTATGAGGGTGATAGAGCCCTGGAACAGGCTACCCAGAGAGGCTGTGGACTCTCGTTCTTTGGAAAACTTCCAAACATGCCTGGACGCCACCTTGTGCCACGTGCTCTAGGTATCCCTGCTGGAGCAGAGTGGTTGAGCTAGCTGATCTCTAGAGGTCCCTTCCAACCTCAACCATTCTGTGATTCTGTAACTCTGTAAATATAAATTCAGTAGATATAAAGGTTCTTTATGCTCCAGTTTTTCAAAATATAAATAACCATAGATGTTCTATAGAAGTGTACCAAGCAAAATCAAACTACCATAAAGTTCTTGTGTGGCACTAATTGCAATTTAACTGCATGATTATTACAAGAGATTTTAATTAACCCAGTATTCATACTGTGGCATACAAATTGTGCATAATAATAGCATACTGAGTATAATGACAATAGGTTTGTCTGAATTGTGGAAATTAGGAGTTTTGTCGTTTTCTGACATTTCCCTTTATGCCCCTAAACATTGGGCGGCATTTGTTTAAGAACAGTCAGCCAGGAAAATACATATTTTTGAAAAAATAGTAGGTTTCTTAGGCTCATCTGTTCTAAAATTTTACAGTCGTCTCTATATCTTTCTGAAATCTAACTCTCCTATATGCTTTTTTTGGTGATTTTTCAGCCTCTCTTTTTTTAGGGATTTTTCATTCCCCTTAATGAATCATTTTACACTATCTTTTAGGTTTTGTGTTTGAGTACAATAAAAACTCTCCGTTTGTGAAAATATTCAGTGGGAATAGCCTTTCAGAGTAATTGGAGGAGAACAAGAATACATTATGATCAGCTATTACAGCAAAATGATCATTTGTTAGCTCATGAGCCCAGTGAGAGGCTTCTCGAAGTTATCACACAGTCTATGTCTCTCAAGACTGACACTGATAGCACAGACTGAATATTTACTAGGGAGGTTAGATTTTTAGCCCAAAGGCTAAAAATAAAGATACAATGTGCCTAATGAATATTATAGTCCTTATGAAAACGTTAGAGGTTCAGCTAAGCAGCATCCCAGAGACCAAAATAGTATGCCAGAAAAGCAGAAACTTTTAGGAAAATAGTCTATTATTTAATTTAATTTATTTATTTATTTTTAATACAGCCAACTGTGTATTGGAAAACTAGACATTTTGTCCTAATATGATTTCTCTCACAAGCAGAGCAGACTTCTGAAGCAAGGTAAGACTATACAAACTTTGTATGTGTCCAAAAATTTAATGGTGAAACTGGGTGACAGTGAAGGCTGCTCTGGTCAGGGAGGTCTCTAATATGCATATGTGTTTAATGATTTAAACATGACATAAAAGTGATAATCACCAGTGAATAGTTGAAATGATGGATCAAAAGATGATGTATCAAAACATAATAAGTAGCATAACGCAAAGCCAGTCAGGCAGGAAGTGTCCCAGGATTTAAGTGTCCCATCTCTTATCCTGGGATAAGAGAGTAGAGGAAGGACAAAGATGGAGACTTTGACAGAGTGCTGTAAGTGCTGAAGTAGCTCATCCTGCAGAAAGCATGTCTGAAGAGGAAAGTGACTGTGCTAAAACTAGTGAGCTTTCAACTGCAAGAGTTTAAAGTTCTCACCTGTCATTAATATATCACATCTCGCATGTATCCTCTCACATATATCTTGAATATAACTTAGTTCTCAGTCTTAGTTCTCAGTACCTGGTACTCTAAAAACATTTTTTATTGTTCGACTGATTTTTATTTCAGTAGCTCTGCTTTAAAATTTTTCTATAGATGGTTTCTGAAATTAATAATAATAATAATAAAAAGACGATGACCAGATTCCTGTGGTACTTATGCATGTAAAAAATATCTAGTATTATCTTTAAAGAAAAAAAGAATGAAACAAAAGTTTTCTTCAAAAAGTATGAGTCAATGCAAAATTCCAAAAGTTGCATACTGCCTTTCCTGAGAACTCCATTGATAGAAAATGAACAGAGAAAAATCTCATTAGACAGTGATTTTGAAAATCCACACCACTGAGCCCGTAAAATTTACTAGTTTTCTTTACTTGTTTTTTCTTCTAGCTATAGTGGGATATAGTGAGTCTTTTTTTTTCATAAATTCAAGAAATATAGTTAACTGTCAATATTATTTTTTTCCTCCTGTGGAAGATTAGGATCATATTGATAGAGAATGGCTAAAAGGATGAATTAATTAAGAAATGAAATGTAGCACTCAATTACCAAGTTTGCACAAGAATAGGTGAAAATGTGTGGAGAATTACAGGAGAAGAATGGAAGTCCAATTAAGTTAATGAAGAATGTAGACTAATGTGATCTGAAGGAGATCTAACAGTGAAGTAATGGAAAAAGTGTGAGAAAGGTTGGAAGGAACTTGAGGGAAAGATCAAATGTAGCAAATGCTCTCCAAGAAGAAACTACCTCCCATTGACATGAGCTTAGATATTCAGTTCAGCATCTGAATACCCTTAAATCCTTAAAAGTCATTGGTCTTTTAAGGATCATTAGCAATTACCTGTCAAGAAAGTTCATACATTTCATTTTGAAGGGGATTCTAAGTATAATTTGGATACCAATTTAGATGTATGAATCTCAACTTCATTTGACTCTTCAGTTCATGCAATGCATACTTGTTCTGTATGAACTAAAACTGCTGATCCTTTGGTGTGAGTGCATTCAACAAGTCTTTGGTTATCACCACTGCCATGTATACCGTCACTACCAAAAGCATCAACATTGTATATATTCTTTTATCTTAAATTTGAAATACATTTCTGAGCTTACAAAGAGGATTTTTAGGTCTACTCTCTAAGACTTTAATGTGAGTGATCATCATAAGCTGAAACCAATTTATTTGCTTTCTCTATTCTTACATATGAGAACATAAAAAGCAACAGGAAACAATAATCCTTGTTGCATAATACACACCCTTTCCTCTTTTTTGTGGGAACATTTTGAACATGCTTCTGCTTCAAAAATTGGTCATAGAGCCAAAAGTGTTGTCCTCTTCCCTTTCCTTTTAAGACGGTTGACTTCATATTGGAACCAAGTTTTAATAAACATACAGTATTACACATACAATATGATATTTTTTTCAATAGCGCATGTTTACTAGCTAAGAGAAGATATATGCTGTTTATTCTGCTTAATATTTGGTCAGACATGTTACTTAGCCTGAAAATACTCTCTAGCTTTAATTATTTTTCTTCAGTGATGAGGAAGAATAAGGAGCTATGATCATGAAATGATATCTTCTATAGTATAAAATGTGATATTGAGCATTTTGTAAAGAAGAAAATGGGAGTTCATGTGGATGGGAGCTCTATTGATACTGTATATTAAAAATGTGTTTGAGGTACATTACAGAAAAATGGAAATAAGATGTTGTTCATAACAGTTCATAATCTCTGAGATTGTTGTTATTATCAGGATAATAATACAGTTTCCTGATAGGGAGAAATCATAAATCAATCAATAAATAGTAATCAATAAATCACCAATAAAATACATGTAGTATACACATTTTGCTTTTGTTTAAAAGCAAGAGATGTTTTTGTTTGCTTCTTCTATATAAAGACTAATTATGTGTTTAATGCATTCATTGTGGACATCAGTATTGACAAGTATCATACTTAATGAAACTTCTTTTAGCTAATCTTCAAGGTAGGTCCCCAGACATCCTTTCGCTAAAGTGCACTGTAGCTGAATTGAGAAATGAAACTGAATTGAGAATGAATTTTGTTTGTGTATATTCTTTCCCTCTTATGTCTTGTTTAGGTGAACAAGATATGTGGTCCTCCTGTAAGAAAGCCCATGCAGTCACCAGGTTGCTCCTTTGATCAGAACAAAGATAATCAAGGGTTGAAGATGTTCTCAAGAGACAGTGAAGAAACCCTTGCCAACAGAAGAAAGTAAGACATTAGTTTTACAGCCAGAAAGAAAGAATAAAGTAAGCCATTAATTTTACAACAGAATAGATTATATTCAATGCAATGGCATGCATTAGGGGAGAATAAATAGAGAATGAAAGGAACAAAGCATTTTGACAACAAATTGTTTTCTATTACCTTCATGAAAGAGTTGTGTTATGATCAGGTGAAGTTTTCTGAAATAATGGAGATGTGATCAAGGTCATTCTGTGTGGTTTAAGAAAGTGAATAATGTTGCTAAAATATGAATGTTAGCTGTATCTTTGTGTGTTAGTGTTCAGATTATACTTAATCAGCACATCAGTGGGCGTTATTAAATCTGTCAGGAATTGACTCTCACTGTTATAAGCAAACTATTTGTACAAATTCATCAGATATAAAAGAAGGAATGAATTTGTTCTTATATTCTCACATTCTTGTTGCTAAAAATAAAATCACTGAGCATTTAGGACTAGATCTTGAAATCCTTCTTCAAGCAAGTCATTTTGTTGGTTTTTTTTTTACTGTTTCTTTTGCCAGTATATGTTTAATTCGTGTGGCAGCAAAGATTTGGGGATTTGATTTTAACGTGGTATCACAAGGTAAAATTTGCCTACAGATGCAGATGCCTGTATATATGATTATGATATGATTTGCTTGTTTAAGCTGTCTCGTATTCAATGGAGAGGGGGACTTGGTCCAATTGCCCACACAGAAGCAAGCATTTAGGCTGCTGGGAGACGCCCTAGTGACCCCAGCTGATCTTCTGCTGCCAGGAAGGATCTGTTTGTCCTGTGAGTTGTGTGATGGGTGCTTAAGCACCGTGCAGAACTCGTGGATACTTGAGAGTACCTCAAAAGGCACCAGATACCTAGCAAGTGAATCAATTAATGACTGTAAGGAGTAAGGATAGTATTACAGCTGAAACTAAAGGTTCTTATTATTATTTGCTAAAATACAGAGGGTCTATCTGTCCTCTTTTTCCTTTCAATTCAATTTGTAACACAGAAGAAAACAGAAATGAGACAATTGCAGGGAATAATTGCTTAGCACTCTTTTGAGGAGAAATAAAGAGTGCCAGATCAATCCAGTCAGTGGAAGGTCCTTCATATTCCAAATTGTGGTGAGAATAAAATAAAATAAAATAAAATAAAATAAAATAAATTTTTTTTAAAAAAGCAGAGTTTAGAGGAACACTGTGTGGAGGGAAACAGATGCAGAACAAGAGTCTGTTTTAGCCAGCCCAGAACCTCATCAGACAATGCCCATTAAACAGATATATTTTCCTCTATCCATTTTGTGTGAGTGAGTAATTTCTTGATATCCTCTTCTTGCTAAGACTTTGCAAATACAGAACTGTATTCTAAAATCTCAATCACAATTCCAAGTAAGGGGTGCACAGATTGACCTCACCAGTGCTCAGAAACCTCAAGAGGCCTGGCAGCTGGTGGCAGCACAGAGCCCTTACTGTCCTTTCACCTGCAGTGCTGGGACCACCTTATGGGGTGTAGCAAGTCCTACACCAAAAGGTTGGGGAGAGGAAGAGATCCCCTGGCACAGATTTCACTTTCACAACTTTATTGTTCACATCATCTTCCTGTTCATTACCCCTGTATCACCTCTTTCCCTCTTAGCCACAGTCGCTTTCTACTCCCCTTGCCATTCCCATGGCAACGGTAACAGCTCCTCAGATGGAAGAGTAACTTCAAAAGATGTTTATAGGCTGCTTTTAAGGAAGCGCTAATCTTGGAGTGAAACTCAGCCTTATTTACCACCCGTGGACTTCTGGCAGCAGCTGGTTCTTGGCAACTCTCATGAGCAAAAGCAGGAGAGAGGAGGCTTCTCCCAACTTGATCAATGACAGTTATCCTTAAAAAGCATTGAATATCTGACTCATAAGAGTTCCATAATTACCTGATTTTTTTTTTATTTCAAATGTATCTCTATTTGAAATCTTACAGTTTAAAGTACATGTTGGATTACCTCTGCTTAGAGGGCTTAAATGCACCACCCTAGCCTGGTGTTTTTTAGTCACACATGGCACAAGAAGAAAAAGAAATGTCGCTCTGCTTTTGAAGCTAAAATTTGTGAGATGAATTTTAAAAATTGCTGACTAGAACTGACATAATAGTATACAATCTTAAAAAAATACTTTTTTTTTTTCCTCCAGAACTGAACACTGCAGAAAGCTTTTAGCAAGTGGAATAAAATTGTAAAAAGTGAACATTGTCAAATACACAGAAAAGAAATATCTGTAGGTTTTGCTGGCTATAATTTCACATTTGTGCTCAGCTGCCTATAATTATATGCTATCTGTTCTAGAAGATGATGATGTGAAAATTGACATTCAAACCGTTTGCCCTTCTAACTACTTTGGTCAGATATCTACAGGGGTTGAAATCAGTTATTACTTCTATATTAACTTCTGCTTTGCCTCAGGATATATTTGCTAATAAACTGAATGACTGACCTTTCTGTTATAATGTAGTTTGTCAAGATATTACAGGAGCAGTATTTGTTTCCATTTCTATATTATACGTGGATTGACTGTGCAGAAGAAATTCCTACTATTTACTATGAGAGGAGCCTCTAATCACTAGTTTTCATCCACTGTGTAAGCCTAAAGGATAGCAGGCACAGTCCCACTTGATGAGAAATGGAGGAAAATTGTAAATGCACTCTCCACACTGGATGCCATTTGTGCTGGAAAAGTACAATACTCATGGCTGGAAGAGTACAGAAGTACCATAGTCACATATTTAAAATATATTGTACATACGCAATATATGATCATGCTTGAGATTTTCAGAACAACAGCTTTAGAATTAGTAGAGCATTCATATCAGATTTAATAGCATTTAATCTGAATCATTGTGCTTTGTGTAAAAATATTTACTCTAGAACAGCAAGAAAGCACATGTGGATTTTAAATAACAGATTGTATATAGTTACTCATATTTTCTATTTTAATTTCAAGTCAACAATACTTAATTTAATTTCTTCTGCCACGCTCAACAAATGTTATCTAAATACCGGAAAACAGAAAATTTGCAGCATATTTTTTCCAGTTTCAGACATTAGACAAGAATTTAAGATAATGTGAAGCTTTATGGCTTACAAAGCAATACATTTGTACACCATTTGCTTATGTCTTTCTTCTTTGTGCCTGTGGGTAATAGATAACTTAGTATAGTGTGATATGTTAGACTAAAATAAATAAATATTTATATTTTTCACTGCAAGAATGGGTCTCTTAGGATTTTCAGTACATTAGCAAACAGTTTGTAAAACATAAATATCACAGTCCAGTTACAAATGTACTAACTGAAAAAGCAATTATTTCATTTGATTTATATAAATATAAAAACTTATCATTAGCTTTGAGCACCTTGAGAATTATTTAAGAAAACAACATATAAATAAGAGCATAACATACCAGCAGTACATGATAGAATTGATGTCATTTTTTTAGAAGGTAATTTAAATCTCCATTAAATATTTAATATCTACACCTTAAACCAGTCTACTTAAATCTTGAATTGTTCCAGAACTTAACCAAACATTATTTTTAGCATTTGTAACATTTTGTAGGAATGTAGTTAAGAGTACTTTTGAAAAACAGAAAACTTCTTCCTATATCTAATTACTAGTATATGGAGCTTGTTAATTGCCATGATTTAGAGGCTGTGAAATCTCCTTCTTTGAAGATCTTCAAATTGGCCTTGACTATGTGTTATGTGCTCTGCTGGAGCAGGGAGGTTGAACTAGATGATATCTCGATCTCCCTTCCAACCTCAACCATTCTGTGATTCTGGGTGTTTTGGGATACTGGTATATTTGTACAAAAGTAGCATTGCAAAATATCAGAACTAAGCAATAAATCTTTAGGGTGGGGAAAATAATTCCTCTTACACATGATTAATTTTTTTTTTCGACTTTGACCAGGGACAGTGTCAGGTTGTAAACTCTTGAAATATATATGAGAGAACCAAGCCTATCTAAAAGGAAAATTGACAAATCAATTTATAAAATCATTGGAACTGATAGCAAATATGAGATATATTCTTTATCTTCTTGTAGCAATGCATGGCAGCTGTACTGATTATTGTTGTTGATTGACACCATGAATTATTTTCCATGTTCCTCTGTGCAGATCATTTGTTGGCCACCTCCATCTCTACAGAGCTTTTTATGGTGGCCTGGCTGATCAGCTGTGTGCCAATGAGTTAGCAGCTGCTGATGGACTACCATGCTGGAATGGAGAAGATGTTGTAAGAAGGTACATTTTTCAGTCCTGTTTATCGTTTTCCCTTGTGTTCCTTGTTCCTCTAAAAATGCCTTTACCTATAAGCAATACAGAAACAGAAAACATCTTTAGATATCTCTCTTCTGAGAGATAGATTCCTTTTCTAAATTTATGAGGCTTAACAGTGCATTAGTTAAGGAAAAAAGCAGGTTTGACATTTACAAAATAGAGATAGGAAAAGAGAATATATTTTTTGTTTGTTTGAGTTTGGTATTTGTAAAATACTCTTTTTAATACAATTTTGTGTGATAACAAACTTTAGCTTTTTGCTTGAAACTTTCTCTAGCTCTGAAGAGTGAAATAATCTCTTAATATATATGGTTTCTCAAGGGACAGCTAAATGTTAAAACATGAAGATAAACTGCTCTAAAGGTGAAACAAATGTGTTTTATGTATGCAGTGGCTTGGGAGTCATCTTTCGGTAGCAGTGGCAGAGACATGATTATAAACTGCCGTGCTCCTGGATGTGTATCTCTGCAATCAATATATTTCACAGTTTACAAGACTCCAGCATTTCTTGATGTCAGAAAGACTTTTAGAGAGATTTTCAGATATCTATATTTCTTACTTTGCTGTTCTTATCATCAAAGCAAGTATTTGAACAGGAAGGCCTTGTGATGAGACTGTGAGAGACTGAAATATTAAGAGGTTGTGCCACATGCTCTAGATGACCCTGTTTGTGCAGGAGGGTTGGACTAGATGACCTCTAGAGGTCTCTTCCAACCTTAAGCATTCTGTGATTCTATGATTCTTTTTTTTTTTTTTTTTTTTTTTTTTCCCCTGTGAAGGTAATGCTGTTAGTACCAAGCTTAGGTAGAATTGGAGAAGGTGGCTAAAAACTGTAAGGTGAGCAGGAGATAGGTAGAAGAAGGTGAGATGACAACATGCATCTTCATGTAGGTGTCCCTACATATGCTATATAGGAGTTTATTTATTGGTTAATGATATATAGAGAAATTTTAATAATATCCATTTAGTAAACACTTTTAAGCCTGCTTTTCTGTGTCTGCTGGAGCTGCCAGTGCTCTGGCAGCACTAAAAATTAAAAAGACAAATAGACAGTATGATGTAGATACTATAACATCTAAGAGTATAAAGAGTGTTTACTCAAGACTGAGGAGCAGGATACTTTGAGTCACTCTAGTTTAGCAACTGTGGCTGAGTCATGTGGTTATTTCCTACATCCTAATACCTCTTTTTGCACACAAAATAAGTCCTGGTTCATAATCTCTTACTTTAGTAGCTGGGTGCATGTGCTCATGTCTACTCCATCCTTCTCTTCATTTTGCCTATTCACTCAGTCCAAATATCCTTTACTCAATTTTATTCTTTTTCAATTGTTCGTTTGAACCTTTAAATTGTGGAAAAGTTCCTTCCTGTACATGGACTAACATCAGTTACTATTTTACTCTTTAGGAATTGCTAACCTAATTTAAAATGGGCATATTTTTCTTTTTGTGCCCAGGAACCTCTGTGTGCCTCTTCTGAAAGTGAAGCATGGGTGACACAAGATTGTGAGATAGGAAGGGGTACCTTGGCTGTGTGGTGCCTGAAAGTTTGTCTCATATTATGAGAAGTCAGAATCAATCACAGAAACATATATGCAAAATCTGCAAATTTAAAATCAAGACTATTATGTTTGAGCAAGAAAAGCTACTGATCTGCCCTATCAATTGTGTTGGAAAACCACTTGGGAAATGAGTCAAAGAATCAGTCAACTGATCAAGACATCTTTCTAGTTGAAAAACAGGATTAGATCTAGTTGAGATTTAATCTAATTTTAGAAGTAAGCAGATCTAATTTTTTCAAATGGAAAAGAGATCTAACAGGAGATGAGTAGCCTCAGAGTTGATTGTGTCTGGGGATTTTCTGAAAGGACGATAAAGATAACAAGCCTTGAGAGTGTGAACTGGAGGGAAAGATCCTAACCACTCTGCAGAGTAACCAAATTGAAAGGGAATAGTGTCGTGCAAAAAACATGATAAACAGTTCAAAATTGTCTCAGCAGAACTCAGACTGAAACCACTTTTGATCATTTTCAAGTAAAATGTGGTAAATCTGAGGAGTATTTCTATAAGAATAATGAGAACAAACTAGAATCTAGGAAACCCAATTTACTAAATAAATAAATAACAACTGAAGAGGCTGGAATTACATAACATGAGAGAAATAATCGATGGAAGAAAAAGAGTAGTAGGCTTCCAAAGTGCAACAGGCTGTTGCTAAGGTGAAGCATTGCATCTCCTTGCCCCTAATGGCTGAGATATGTAGCAAATATTTAAGTGATACTGATTAAATATTAGGGAGAGCTTTCTAGTGGTTAAAACAGTGAAGTGCTGCAGTCGAAAGTTTTGGGGCCTGGCATATATGGAGCTGGAAGATGTTTAAGGACAGTCAAGGTAAATCACTCTGAGAAAGGAGATGAACTGGGTAATATCTTAAGACCTCCTGCAGCCCTCTGATTCCAAATCTTGGATTTTCTAAATCCTGTGTTGCTCAGCCTGTATTGTCATGATCCCAAGATACTGTAGATCTTAGAAACAAGTCATGACCTGAGTAGACATAAGCAAGTTTCTATGTACATCCTACACATCTGAAATTGTGTACTTCTCTTTTTCATTTTTCACCTGTATATCGTGATATAATAAGAAATAAAAATGTTGATTAATTCATCTGTGCATTATTCCAGGGCACTGGAATTCCAGGGAAATCATTATGTTTCAAATCTGTTGAAGATAACTGGATTTTAAGGAGTTTGAGATTCTTCACCATCTCTCTCTCTCTCTCTCTTTTTCCTTTCTGTAAAATAGTATGCCCTAGCTGGTCATGACTGTAATTTTGGCTCTGACATGGGAGACTGCTGAAAGCAATATCATAAGCTACATAAAGCTAGTGTGACTGTAATTTCAGGTCTGACATGGGAGAGACTGCTGAGAGCAATATCATAAGCTACATAATGCTGGTGCAGGTAGACCGGGACCTGAGGAGACTGCTCTTTGTTATGTCTGGTTTCAGCTGCAAGCAGCAATAGGCCCTGGAGACAGAGTTTAAAAAAAAAAAAGTCTTTTCTGATGTTTCTCCTTTTCTGGGCATTTTTCTTGAAATAAGTATTTAACAACTATAATATCATATATCATATACATCTCACAGACTTTGCAGTCTTTAATATCAGCTGAAAGGTTATAAAACCTGCATGAGAAAAGGTCAGAAAAAGAGAAAAGGTGATATTTTTGAAGCATTACTTAATAGTTTATATTTCGTACACTTCATCTTTAGCTGTTCCCTTTTGGGATGAAAAATCATTTATTTTGCCTTTTTATTTTTTTTATATATTGACATGGCTTCTGAAACTAGTTTTGTTTTGAATTGAGCCTGTTAGGTTCACATTTTGGTATATCAACATTAAGACACAAATCCCCAAATTACTGTATTCAGGTGAGACAAGATTTGTATGAGATAGGACTTGCAGGAGCCAGATCACTCTTCCAAGGTCCACCTCACTGCAGAATGAGGGTAGGGATATCTTAGGGAGATAACTTCTGCTTTCATCCTTTCCAACTGTTATGCCCAATTGTCAGACTATGGTGGCTGAGTATTAAATTAACATTTTAGTTTTAAAGGCGTAACTGCCACAAAGAAGGACTCAGATTTTAGTGTTATAGGATTTATTAGACTCACAGGAAAAATGGAATTTGATTATCCAAAATCAAAAAATTAGGAAAAGAATTGCATGCAGCAGTTCAGAGTTTCAATGGTGTCTTATTGTTAAAGGTAAAATAATAAGAATTGTACAAATAGAATGCAACTTTCTCATGCATTGATATAAAGTGGTTTAACTGATATGTTTACAGAGTTGGTAGTCCAAAGCACAACTAGAATGTGAACAGATATACATTAAAAATCCACAGAGAAGAGCAGACCGTGAACTCCACATCTTGAGACCAGCAATTCCACTGAAATAAAAATAGATATGAGAAAAGGAAATAGTAAGATTGTATGTTGAAGTATTCAAAAGTAATGAGTATTTTTATTAAATTATTATTAAAGACAGCTAATCAAGTTTAGAACGAAGAGTTTCTTATGAAACATATACCAAAAGCATCCAAATTAAATGGAGTTAAACAGCATGATTGATTTTAATTGCTGAGTATGCTGTTAGAAAGTGATTATAATAAGCATTTATCATGAAATAAATGTTTAGCTTTAGTACAACTCTTAGGCTAAGAAACAAATGTTTCTGTTTTGATTCTTAAATATTTTGGACCAAGAGTACAATCTTGAACCCCACCAAAAAAAAAAAAAAAAAAAAAAAAAAGGTAATATGGGGAGATGTAATGAGTTCCTGTCCGTTTTCCTGTTCAGCTAATCCTGACTTTACTGACTTTATAATGAAGCAGAGCTTAAACTGTCATCAAAGGCACCACTTTCCACCTTTGC
The DNA here is from genome assembly GCA_003342815.1 of Eudromia elegans. Classification (NCBI taxonomy): domain Eukaryota; kingdom Metazoa; phylum Chordata; class Aves; order Tinamiformes; family Tinamidae; genus Eudromia; species Eudromia elegans. The sequence goes on from PTEX01000485.1 coordinate 73,797, forward strand.
AACAGCTTTGCTTGAGCAGTTTAAAAAGCACGAAAAGCCCATTCTGGCTATTAGTGCTTTGCCCCAGATGCTGTTGCCAGCAAAGCCCAGCAGCAGATGCTTTAAGAGGAACAATCATAAACACATTTCCTCACAATAATCTGTGTCCGGTAATTTGCAAATTAGGAAATTCCTGAGCCCCAGCAGCAATCTTTATAGTCAGTAGTCCTCAAAGGGTTTATCTGCCCTGAATGTCTAACTTCCCTAAAATGCATAAAATTTGAGCACCCATAACATTCTGCAGCAAGCTAACAAGAAGCTTTAAATATTGAAGAAAGATATTTGCAGACTTATATTTTGCTAATAAAATCAAACTTAAATTTCTAAAAAGTTTCTACATATAGATCAAGTTACTTTTTCTTTTTCTTCATGTTTTTTTTAAATCTTTTTGGGATAAAATGTAACAATGTGCTTTCCAGACTTTGTTTTGATCTTCAATTACAACAAAAATATAATGCCTAAAATCTGAAATGTTCCTGTTTTGGATTGCTGCTGGCTCTTTAGGGATACTTACAAGAGAGATCACCTGCATATCAGACCTGAAACTTAATGAAGACTCAGGGCATCTGCACTACAGAAACATTGGTGTCCAAAAGTCCTTCTGGAATGAGGGATTTTTTTCATTAAAATTTATACACTTTCATTTAGAAAGAATACTTAGGTCAGACTGCATTCAGTGCCCACTTGGCAACACTATTAGTTTTGTCGTTAGGAGAAAAATAAGTAAATAAATAAATAAATTGATGTTGATCCTCCTCTGTGAGAGAAAGAGGAGGAGCTTATGACTTTTATTCTGTGTTAATGTATAAAACAAACATAATCATAACATATACTAATTAAAAAAGAAAAAAAAGAGAGAGAGAGAGATTGATCTATATCCTGCCATTTTTGGAAGCAGTTTTTATTTTATATTTAATTCCCTAAAAATAAATGTTCCATTTATCCTTTTGGTTGCTTGAGCATATGTATAATTTTCTGTAATGTTTATCCTTTTGATATTGTTTCTTCTAACATTTTACACAGCCATTGGAAAATATTTTTGCTCTATAATTTAGTACTAATAATCTGTTGACTCTTGAAGGTTTTCCAAAGGAATTCAGGTCCATTTTGTCATAGTTTACCACATGAAACAGTGAAGGCAAGAAAATCTGTGATTTGCTTTTTAAATAGCGTAACATAAATAACGATGAGTCATTGTAGATTTTACTAGACAAAAGGTTTGTGTATTTGTGCCTCACTGAAATTCTTATAAAACTTATACAATCTAATTAGATTCAGCTTTGATATACAGGATACCTGCCAAATAATATGTTTTGCAATATCTTATAGTGCTACTCCTTGCACAGTGATGTTCTAAAACATGTCACATTTCCAATAGAAAAATATTTATCACCTCTAACGACTGAAATTTAATACATAGGTTCTCAGCGAATGATTTAAACAGTATTTGGGGCTGTAAAAGTTCTCCTCAGGGGTCCTCTTTCTCTGCAGTGTGCACAGCAGTCCTGTGTAAGCACTGCAAGCTTATCAGCGCCAACAGGAGACTTCCGCGTGCTGGTAATTGCACAGATGTTTGGCTCTGCCACATTTACAAGTGTTTACATCCTGTCATATTGTCACGTTACATCTACTGAAGATCTGGCTCTGGCAGAAATATTGGTTGAGCTTGTATACAACTTGAGCTTGTATATAACTTGTCTGCATTATTTTGTTCTATACAACGGGTCTATATTAGTAATATTCGACTTCTGCTCTGGAGGATTTTGCTTCTGTGTCTTCCCAACTGCCCTAGATACTTCTATTACATTCAAGTTTATTTTAGAGATCTGGAAATGAGTTGGGGAGACTTATACAAACCACTGATTTTTTTGTAGTGGTTCGGGTTCTGAAAGTTTGCAGTAGGTTGTTCTTTATGTAGAAACAATTTGCTTTTATATAGTCCTCTTCTGATGAATCCTTTCTTAATTGTTATGTGGAAGTCTGCAGTCTCCTTTTATTAATGTGGTTTCTGTAATACAGCCAATAAATTGTTATTCATATTTATTATTAATATATTCAAAGAATAACAATTCACTCATTTTTCTAGAAAGAGGTTTTTCTTTACAGTTATATCAAGTTCTTCTTTCTGTTGTAGTTAAAACAATGATTAATTCATCTTTAATGAAGTAATACTAATCTGTCATTCACAGGTGATGAATCTACCGGCATCTACTTCAAAATACAGTATTGTCTTTTCTTTTTGATAAAAGCAGGGGTTTCTTATCTTTCTTGGCAGCTCAGCTTCTTCTATCATTCCTTTGGAGTTTTATAATAAGAGGCAGAAGTTGGCTTATATTCATTAAAATGATTGCGTTGTTCTAACTATTCTTATTCTAACATTAAGTTCACAAGATCTCAGATCTCTTAGTGCTTGTCCACCTGAGGGCACACAGGAAAATTAAGCTGAATTAATGAAGACTGTGAATTTAGAAATTTGTGACGTTAGTTCGTTTTGACTTAGCTGAGTGAATGAATGAACTAAATTGAAGTCACTTTAGTTCAGAAAGCTTTAGTTATGAGAATATGCTATCTCACAAAAGATTAATGATGTTTTGCTAGCCCACTTAATACATTTATGTCTTTACTACCTTTAAATGACTTTTTGAGTTTGTTCATGTACACAAGTATGTACCTGTTAAGAATGCTTGTGTTCATTACATATTCAATATCATCTAAAATGCCATGCAAAATGTTAATGTGAAGAACAAAGTAAGCAGCAGAATTGTTATGCTCATGCAACAGGAGGATATGTAGGGTCTGCCCAAATACAGATTTGGTAGCCATATGGCTGAGAAGGAAAAATAGTAAGCATAAAATACAGTCCATTCTGGGAAAACATTGTATTTCCATAGTAATATAAATGAGTTTCAGAGTTTTCACTGTTTTACAGCTGACATTAGGCTGGAGTACCAGCAAACCCTTCTTTCAAATTTTTAGGATCGTTATGAATATTTGAGGAAAGCCATGCCAAATCTTTCAGGAGAAAGGAATGTACTATGTAGCATCCTGCTATATAATAAGATCTGGCTATATAATAAGATAAGGCAGTCTGAGACTTGATTCTGTTTCATGCTAATTTTTCAACACATGCTTTGCCAATATTAACATAATGCGAGTTTAGAGACCTAAGGTACTTGAGCAGACATTCCTAGAACAAGTTGTTTCTCTCCTTTGGCCATAGAGAGCGTCAGTGTAGATATCTAAAGATAATGGTAGAATTTAACTTCTCTCTAGAAATTGATGTATTTGAACAACTAGACCAGAGTATTTACACTGACATTAACAAAAAGTATTAAGTCTGTGAGGTTGATCCAAAAGGATTATGCTTAAAAGTCTCAGTCATTTAATCAGGAAACTACCTGAGCATGTCTATTCATATGCTAGAATTAATATCAGCTAGCGGTGCTGATCAATTTTTTGCTAGAGGTAATGTTTTGGTTGAAGTGACAGTGATGTATAAAGATAAATACAACATAGATGGTGTAAAGGACTGCACTAGACCAGCTACCATTCCAGCACTTCCTTGGCATCTTTGGTCAAAGATAAATGTATTCTTGAATAAGATATTCAACTTTGTTTTGAAAAATTTCTTAAAGTTGACTAGAAACTAACTATATAAAAAAACAGGGAATGCATTTGGAGAGACAGAGACATAGAGTTGTTATAGGAAGAATATGAAGTTTTCCTTTAATTTTCCACCTTTTTCCTGAGCTAATTTTCACTGCAAGAGAGGTTACTACTTCTAAAACTGTAGGTTTTAAATCTCCAGTTCATTTTAAGTGTTGTAAATATTGATGTGTTTGCATTTTTGTTCCAAATGTGATGGCGAAATTCAAGAGAAATTTCCTGTACGCAAGTGTGTTCTTGTTCATCCTCCTTTGACTACGCCTCAATTTCATATCTTGGTGTCTTAAAAACCTCTGATTCACACAAAACGATAGCAGTTATAGAGGAAATAATAAGCTCATCCTGTGTTACTGCATAACAGGTTTTTTTAAAAATGAAATACTTCTAGGAGCTGAAAGATAGCATGGCAGACACTTAAGATTATTGCTTTCAGTTCAATAAAAATATCAAAGCAATATACTTAGGGAAGAAGAATATCTATGTTATTTGTTACTACTGAAGTTCTTGTATAGAGGCTGTTTAAAACAAACGAAAAATTCCCAAAAAAACAAAGTCTGTCTCCTAGCAAAGCAACTTTTCCATATGAGGATTTTTTGCTCCCAGTACTGGAAGTACTGGAAATGTGGTCAGTTAACATTCTGCGGTATTGAATTGTAGATGAGTTGTAGTGGTCAACTAAAGAAGAAAGACTGCAAAAAGTGCTGTAATTATTTTGTGAACAAAGGTCCTTCGATTTCATCTGTTTCTAGACTACTGCCCTTCACCCTTTTGACAGCACAGACTGTGATTACAGAGATCTTGGCAGTAATCATTTTAATTTCAAGACCATATATTTTTATCTAGTGAATTAGTTATCCAAATGAGACTTTTTAACTGCCAGATCAAGAACTGATAGCTATACACCTATACTCTATGACTAGTTTGGGGCACTTCTAAATGCTTAGTAAAGGAGTTCAGAAGGAAGGAGATGGTAGAACAACCAAAAGTTGTTTGCTTAGACACCTGTTAAAGATTTTAAATAAAAATTTATGCTCATGCTAATTCTTTTGGATTTATATATTTATAATGACATATGTGAGTCTGCAAGAAAGTCTTCATCTAAGGCCTATCTTATCTTATTTAACTGACCTATCTTTAACTGTACAGAACTCAGACAACCTAGTCTGAACTACTTGAGTCTGTATAGTTGAAGGAGAGTGACACATCCCAGTTAGTGCTGGCAGACTTGCTGTTTCTATCCTCTAATTATGGAATAAGTCAAGATGAGAAGTGCCGTCTGACTTAGATGATCTAAATTTTACCCTCAAAGAAGTGCAGGTGTGGTGGAAGAAGATTTGCACCCTATAAGTACAAGACAATGCCAAAAATATGCCATGAGTATTTTAGAGAGATTAGGCAGTGGGCCATTTCTCTCCTGTGCCTCTGTAATCTGTAGTAACTGTACTCTGCACCATCTATAGGTAACTGTCGCTAGAAGACAACCACTGAAGACTGAAAAAAGAAAAATAAGCTTTCTGATCTAATTGAAGCTTTCTGAAACTAACTGAATTGCATTTCCCTACTTCTTTCATTTAGATTTTTATAAACTTTGAACTCTGCTGTAGAGAAAGAGCCTACATGGCAGGCACATCCACACTGTCCTTGGAACGGTTTGGTGAAAGATACAGCATGTATCTATCAGGCAAACAGGTGCTCATGACAAAAAAAATCTCATCACAACTATGTACGCAAAATATAGTGGGGTACCTGAAGAGAAGTCTTATGTAAGAAGATTCCCCAGTTGCTGTTCAGATGAGCAGTCACCTCCAGTAAGCATGTCACAGATTTTAAACTCTTCAGGCTTTACGTTGCTTGTTTTCATTTTTTTTCGTGATTAGGAATAGTACCTTGAAAGCAGAAGAGTCAGCATTTAAAATTGTTGTGCATAAGCAAGATTTTCATTTTGTAGAGAGAGAACAAATTCTTTCTCTAGGGAGAGGAAAATGATTTCCTAGGAACTCTCATTCTCTGATAAGTAGGTAGATGTAATGTACTACATTCATTTTTCTTATTTATATGTGCATACAAAATAGTCCTGACCTTTTGTATTTAAGCTTGTGAGCATCTGGGAGTAAGACAACTTCATCTTCATGCAACAAGTCTTTTGCTTACTGCAGAGGTACACATACATAAACACTACAGGCAGGTTGCTTTCTCACACAAAGGTGTTGATCATAGTCAAATGCATCCCACACACAAGAACTTTTTCAAAATATCTTGTTAGGCCACCTGTGAAACTAGATCAGAATGAATTCCCAATGTGTAGAATATGGGAGCTGAGAGACAATATAGTGCCCTAATTGAATTAATTATTGGGAGATTGCAGGAAGCCTTGGGGATAAATGAAATCTATCAACTGAAATTCACTGAGATAGTGAGGAAATCAGGCCTGAGGGTAGAAACTGTCAATTCAATAGATTCCAGCTATGGAACATTGTGTTAAAGTCTTGAGGTCAATTGGTGATTGAAGGGAACAGTGAAGTACTTGGTAAGTTAACAAGAATCCCTGTAAGGCATAATATTTTAATCACCTACACTGTTATCTAAAGTAATTGCTGTCCTATAAAACTTCGCTTTTAATAAAACTAAAATGAATTTTTGCTACCTTAATATTTGTCTTGAGTTAAAATTAGTTATAATATTATTATAATATCAGAAATTTTAGGGAATACCTAAAATTTCTACTGCAAAATTTTGCGTAAAAAAATATATCTCCAGAATAATCTAAATGAAAATAACTCATGACAAATCACATTACAAAAATATTATATTAGATTGTATAAAACTAACATGTCTGTTGTCTTGGGACTCTTTTTTCATCCTCGCAAAATTATAAGCAAAAGAACAATGATGTGTGCTGCTGTGACTATGGTTATTTGTTTAAAGAAGGTGACTTTCTTGAAACATCTGGAGATGTAATGCCAAATAAGATTTCCAGCTCCTAAACAGTAGTAAGTGAATTGGCAATACTTGTATATAGATGCCAACATGAAAATGTCTCTACCAAGCCAACTAAGAAAACAAAACTACTTATACACAGAATGTGTAATTAAATCACAGAATCACTGTCCCAAGTTCTTCTGGAAGCAAAAAGTGTGACTAGATTCAAAGACTGGTTAGACAAATTTATGTAAGACTTCATCAAAGATGCTCAATAGTCAGCATATATTCTGCCTTTTGTAAATTGACAGAAAATGCTAAACTGTACCCAAGGAAGAAAAAGGAGAATGTGTTTTTACAAGCTAGCTGACCCTAGAGAGTGGTTGCTGATATTGAATTGGTGCTTACAAAACGGAGACATTTCTCTGTGAAGTAACATCAGTTCCTGTATGTGATACTGACTGTAGTGTTTCTGAACCAGGTTCTCAAAAAACCAAACCAAACCCAAACCAAACCAAAACAAAAACGGAATGAACAGAAAGCAGACATAATGTTTGCATCTAGGCCTGTGTAGTATGGATCTTGTATGGTCAGCTTTTCAGCTAGAACTTACAAGTGGGAAGTAAGAATCAGAAATTACAGCAGGAATGCTCTGAAATCTTATGGACTTCTGCAGTGTGCTAACAGATTAGATTTTCTTCCTAGTTTCATTCAGAATGAAGAGTCTAAAAGTTGTTTAAAATTTCCTGCTATTTCTCTGGAAAAAAGATACCAATGCATTTTTTTTTTCCCCTCCTATTACACGATATCTTCTTCTCATTTTTCCTAACTCTAAGTTTACCTCATTTTTGCACATTTCCCATACAATATTTTTTACAACTTTTTTCCTGTTGTTGCCTTCCATATTCTCTTGTCTCTTTTCTCTCCCACATCATCTTTCCTCTTTGCACTTCCCTTTTTTAGTTTCACTTTGTTGGAGCAACATTAATGCTAATACAACAATGGCAAAGAGGAATTTGTTATTATGCCTGACTTTTCTTCTTGTGGTCTCAGAATAGCTGAAGAAAACAAAGTGTGTCTATTTAGAAGTACTCTGGACAATAACCTTCTTGTTTTAGCTAATGCTAAGTGAAGTGGAAGTGTGCATTTTAAACAAATCGGACACATAAGCTGTTTTTAATTTCTTTTCAGATCTTATATTATTTTATTAATACAAATTTAAGTGACTATTGAAATTATTCCATCTAAAAAATAGCAGAACTTCTGCCATGATACATACAAGAAAAAACTTATCCAAAATCACCATTAGTTTCAAACATTTCTAATGGCAACTATAATTCACATTTCCCAGTCCTGTTAAGAAATATCAAAGAAAAAGTTAAACAAAAAAAAAAGGAGTTTCTTTAGAACTGTGTTAATACTTGTTTGAAGAACATCCAATCTGATTAGGCCATAATTATGCACCTTTGTTCCAAGTTCCTTTTTGCTTTTCTTCATGTTCACAGCATTGCCAATCACAGTATCAGCAGAGGCAAAAACTTTAGGTAAACATTAACAGAAGAGGATTCTCCTTTTTTTTTTTTTTTTTTTCGGTGGTTCTCTGGAGGAGCGCTTCCTTCTCTTCTGCATCCTAGGTTGCCACCCAGTGGAGAAGACTATAAATGCCAGCTCTAGCATACTCGAAAGAGAATTAACCCTTGCCACTCAGCAGCAGGCAGCACTTCTAATTTGCAACATAAAACCTGTGGGTGGCCTTTTCATAAATACAGTGCTTGCTTTGACTGTTTTCTTTAGCTTTAATTCAGATTCAAATGATCAACTAGTAGCAGTACAGAATTCCAAAGCAGAAGCCTCTGGAGTTTGGCTGTATTCTCTAGAATGTTATCATTTTGGACCAGTGTTATATGATATATAAAAGTCTAATGCAACAGTTTAACTCCATTTTATATTGCTATAAAAAATGATTAACGTGTCAGTGAATCAGAACTGCATCAGTATCTTGAATTCTCTAATGAGATAGTGTTAATATTGACTTCTGAATAGTTATGCCATGTAGTGTTAAAATCTCTTTAGCACAAATGCTCAGAAGCCTTAGCTGTGTTTAAAGAAACAGTTTACAGCTTTGGAAAAATGCCCTAGTTTCCAATTTATATTACTGTGTTTTCTGACTCATTCTATTCTTATTTTATCTATGTGTTTGCAATATCTATAGAAAGCTCATGTAGATAAAATGTTGACAACCAACAGTATTCAAGCAGTGTATCATGAGGAAATACTCTGAATATTTAAAGGGAGGAGGACAATAGCTTGCACAGACCCTTCACACAAGGACAGAGAAAAGCAAGGACACTGAGCATTGTACAGAACATAGGAAAGGGAAGACAATGACCAATAACTTCCATATCAGATGTGATTCCTGAGCAGCCAGAACTCTGCCTTGCCCCATGAGTTCAAGGGTGTTATTCCAGAGAAGACCAAATACAAATGAAATACAATAATAGCCAAATCATCTTTCTCCTGTAAGCCCATGGCAGGTCACTGTCCTTAATGACACCAAGTTCCGAGGCAGGATCATGAAGAACTTTTTCTTTCTTTATAAAGATGAAAAGCAAAAGGCTACCTCTTCAAGTTTATCTTCACAGACATGCAGTTGAAAGGCAGCCATATCATCAGATAGTAAGTATTCCTGTTTTTCCCAATTCTTCCTTCCAATTCTTCCTTTTTGTGGTGAAGGAGTAAGAACAGATGGCAAGGCTAATTCAGACTGCAATAGTTCATGTTGGGTTTCCAAATTGTTTTAAGAGGGTTTATTTATTTAAATCTTTGGCATACTTTTGAAACTTATTGATGAAACTTGGATATAGTAGGTAAAGTAGAAAATTTGGAGGAAATAAGCTCTGTTGTTCTCATTGTTCAGTTTGTCCCAAAACCCACATACTGCCATTTAGCCATTTTAAAATAAAAACACATGTGAACTGAAACAGTCCTGGATTTCAAAGGGGAAAAAAAAAAATCTTCTTTACCTCATATGTAGGACTTAGAATCACAGAAAAGTCTGGGTTGGAAAGAGACCTCTGGAGCCAATCTTCAGCTGAAGACAGGGACTCAGTCAAGCTGAGTCTTGAGTAATATTTTCAGTGGGGTAAAGTCCACTACTTCTCTAGCCAGCTTATTCCAGTGCTTACTTTTTCACAAAGTGAAGAGTTTCTTCTCATCACCAGGTAGTATTTCCTCTGAGCAACTTGTGTCCATTGCTTCTTATCCTTTCACTGCGCATCCTAGTAAAGAGTATCCCCACCTTCTCCACAACTACCAGTTAGGTATAGAAGACCATAATTAGACCCTTCTCATCTTCCAAAAAATACCTCCGCCCTTTCTTATTCAGCTAGGCTGAACATACTCAGTTCTTTCGGCCTCTCTTCGTGTATCAGATTCTCCAACTCTCTAACTGTCTTAGTGGCATCTTAATGTGATCACCTTGCTTTTCAGGCTTGTAAAGTTCTGCATGGTGTCATGACTTTTTCCCTTAGGTGTGCTAATTATTTTGAGAGTAATTTGAGAACGCAGGTAAAGTACATTCTGAAACCTTTAACGTGACCTCTGTTTCAGTTTGGCCATAGATCTAGAGACTTTTTAAAGACTTTTTGTCAATCTTTTTTATAAATTGTCAGAAGTATTTATATCATTATTCAACTTTCCAACATTTTTTTTTTGTGTGTATTCTTGAAAGTTGTAATAAGACATAAGATAGCAGGATCTGGACTTCTGAAAAAAAATCTCTATCGTGAGTAGTTGTGCAGAAACTGGAGAGGAATTCTTTCCTCCTAAATTATGAAGTTACCAGCCTGCTTTGTACTGGAAGAAGCAGATACAGATGCAGCTTTACTAACATTTTATTTTGGAACAGGACTGTGCTTTTGAAGCAAATCTCTCAATCATCCCCAGTTGCTGCACTTCAGCTCATGCTGTGGAGCAGCCTTACAGCAAATAAACTGCATTTCTTTCAGATGAAATTCAACTGCAAGACCTGAGAATTGCATCTAACACACCCTAACTATTAATGGATTTCCTAGTCTCTAACAAACCCTTCTCTCCAACTACATGCTGTGTAGATATTGAGTCCTCAGCAAGTATTTTCATCTGTAAGTCTTGTCTCTGCTTAACTACTTGCTGAAGTTGGATATAACCTCTCTTGTTATCGTGCAGAGCAGTATGTGGGGAGAGGAAAGGATGCAGGGGAAATTGCCAACAGAATGAATTAGGTGGGAGGGAGAATCATACCTGTTGTGCAGGAAGAAAACACTGTGTGCAAAACCTGAACAATCCATGCAGAATTTGGTAAAGAAAAATGTGATATTTGTGCCCTAATATTACAAATATATTTGTACTTGTGATATTGACTGTTTATTATCTTAAAATCATTATTTTGAATGGATAATGTGTGGCAATAACATTTTTGATTTTTTTTTTTTATATTCTAATTTAAAAAGGAATTGTTAAGTTACATATTTAATATAAAGGCTTGAGATTGCTTGAAATATCATGTATACAGCAACAGAAACCTTTTAATGAGGCATTATACACTGGGATATCTACTTCAATGGAGGAAAATAAAGCGAAACAGTTTTTCTCTAAGTAGAATACATGATCTCTTGTTTCAGCGGGACAATCACCATGTACAAACCACTGTACTGGGATGTTTTCAGCCTTAATTACCCTGTCAGTTACAATTAGAGGTGTTAATGTAACTGTGAAATACTACAAATTACATGTGGCTTTTGCTCCCTGATTATTCTCAGTCTTGTCTCACTCAGAAAAATACCAGGATGACTGCGATTCCTTGCTGAGTCTGTTGTTAAGGCTTAGTTATTATACTCCTTGGGTACACTCATTCACTCACTGTGGATTTGGCATTACGGATGTAAAGATTCCTGCAGCAGGAGGGTTTATTCCTTTAAAGTATAGAGGAAAAGTCTTTCTGTATTAAGTACCTTTCCTGAAATAACTGCAGCCATAATGGGAGATACATTGGTTTCACTGGTTTAAAAAAAAAAATACTGTTATTACCAAAGTTGTTACTAGTATGAAAACCTGTGGGGTTTTTTTTTCAATCTTATCTGTGCTTTCCTAGAATTTGCCCATTTTTTGTCTACTATAATAAAAGAGCTGAGGTTTTTTTCCAAATCCTCCTACTATGATCATCTAGAACAAATGGATCATCCTAGCAGAAGGGCAGACCAATTCTTTACTGGAACTGGAGGAAAAAGAAACTGGAAATTGGGACACTGAGGATAGTAATTTCTAATCCTTTCATTTTGCTAAATGATATCAACAAGTTGCCTGGTTTAACAAAAAAGAACAAATAATAAATATCATAGTAAATAAACAAATAAGAGCAGGCAAATAAGCTGAACAAATAAGCAAAAGAGTATGATGCCATACTCTGATACAGATTAAAGGCAGAAGAACTACAGAAGGGTGGGCAAATGCTGTGTGGGTAGGTTAGGTTTGGCTTTATGCCACTACTGAAAAGACACTTATTACAGTCATTCAATTGACTAAATAAACTCAGCTTTGTTTCAAAACAGCTGTTCTGCATTTCTGCAGTCTTACTGATTCCCTTGCTCTTTGAAAGAAAAAACCTCTTTGCCTGTGTGTTTGCTTCAGTGCTGAAGAAAAATCTCAGCCTTTGGGATCATTTTGTCCTTTGTTACCTCCAGTCCTAGAAAAGCTGTATACAGCGAGGGTAAAGTTGCAGTTTGGTAAAGTCTGTGAGTGACTGATTACTTAGAAAAGGAAATCTATCTCCTGATCATTCAGTTCTGAAGTACATATACTTTTTAATGAAGCAGTGTAAAGCATCAAGCATTGATATCTATTTTGTTTCCTTTGAATTTATGACTGATCACTAAAAGTTATCATTCTTAAGACTACATTTGCAATGGGATTAGTATGAATTGAGCAGCTTCTCCTTTAGATATTTTTTATTTAACCTGTTCAGTGAAAGTATCTTGCTAAAATATCTGCAAACTTAAAGCTTGAGAAATAAGATATTTTCTTTCAGGCTGTTCTTGTAAGGGGGAGATATCAAGATTGTAAAATAAATTGAATATGTGAGAAAATAAGTGAATTTGTAGGTAGTTTTCAAAGAGGTTAAAAAAAGATCTGTTTTTAAAGACAAGTGCATTTTTGTTTGTCTGGGGAATTTTTGTTGAGATAAATGTAAAACACAGAAAGTAAGCAATTACTAAACTTATGTAGCTATAAATTTGTCTAAACAAAAACGTGTAAAAATAATTTGAGACTATGAAGTATGCAGCAAATATTATAAAGTATTTTCAATAAAATACAAATAATAACAAAAATACAAATAATAATAATAAAAATGCATTATTTTAGAGCTGGAATGACACTGGTAGCTATATATTCATTATGTGGCTGTTGGCAAATCAGAGGTAAGAATAAGAAAGTCTGGAAACAGAAATCATTAATATGTTTGCCAAGTAGACTAAAGGAAAGATGGTATCATTGGTATCTGGCATAGTATACACATAAGACCTAACATGATACCTAAAGACAAAAGCCTTCTAGGTGAATATGCCACTCTCATATATATGTGTTTTGTCTACTTAGAATAGTATTGAAGATTAAATAGTAAATAGTAAATTTTCCACAATTATAACTGTCTGACACAGCAACTTAAAAAAATTAGTAGTTTGATTTGCAATATTTCTTAGACATACAAAGTGTTTTGAGAGCTAGACTACATCAGTAATTTTATGACTAATGAAAAAACAAAAGAATGTTCTGAACTCACAATCTAGCATTTCTCTATGTCCAGGCTAGAGAGAAAAACCAACCTTCCTTCCTTCCTTCCTTCCTTCCTTCCCTTCCCTTCCCTTCCCTTCCCTTCCCTTCCCTTCCCTTCCCTTCCCTTCCCTTCCCTTCCCTTCCCTTCCCTTC
>PTEX01000485.1:87428-118889 GCA_003342815.1 Eudromia elegans
TCCTTCTTTTCACTACTTTCAGATATCTTGAGCTGATTTTTTCTTGCTTAGTCAGAGAAGAGAATAAGAGAACAACAATTTTAGAGCTGCCACAATGCGGTTGTTTATGGGCTTCAGTTCCTGGTCTGCAAATGAGAATGGTTTTAACTTGGGCTTTTGGGCCCTGACTTGAGTGTTCTTCCTTGTCTGCATCTCTTTGAGTCCCTAAATAGCAAATGGAGCTGGAAAAACTCTTCTAGAGGAGATTTGGAATCCTCCAAGCCCTGAGTTGAGCTTGTTGTCTAAACTGCTGTTTTGACGGAGCTCTGCTCCGCGCCGTGATAATATAAGAAGTCTTGCCCAAATCCCCCTGCTTTGCCTTTCTCTCCTCTCAGGCTTCCTTTCCCTTTACTTTGTTGTCTGCTTCAACTCAGGGCATGAAAAGGCACTTTGGAAGGTAAATGCAGACAGGAGGATAATACTTATGTGTAAGCATATGCAAAAAGAACTTGCAAAGCTGGAGTGGTAGATAGTGAAGTCTTTGAGGAAGAAGCTCTCAGTTTGTTCGGCAGAGTTATCTGCTAAATAAAGAGTAACTAGCAGGCAATACTTTTGCAATCAGTAACTGTAGTATTTCTTTTCATGTTTATGTTTAGATAAAAATGTATTTGTGCTGAAGCTCCTCCAAAGATGGACTGAAGTTTTAGAAGACACACAGTGACTCAAATAGCTTACATGTGCTTTCCACCAGAGGATTATAGTTTTGATTTTGTGCAAAGGCTCTTACGATAAATATGCTACTGTGTTTCATAGATACAGCTGCATCTGTAAAGAATTTTTGACTATATTGCCACATCTATATGCATATAACTAGAAACATGATTTCTGTTTTTTATCGTACTTTTTCAGATATTAGACAGTTACGCTTGACCTATTTCTGATCTCCAGAGCGAAAGGTGAAAAACTGCAGGTTTTGCTCTCCTTTCTTATGTATAGATGTTTAGAAGAAAGCTATAAAAGGTCTGTGGAGGAGAGAGAGAGAGACAGAGAGAAAGAGAGAAATAAAGAAAGAAAGAGAGAGAGAGAGACAGAGAAGATCAGGCACTCAGACTGTGAGAACTGAGATTACTGTCAAATTGGAAACTAATTTCTGTAAAAGAACAGATGTTATTATAGTTTTTCTGTTATTCAAATAAAATTAGCATGAGAGCTATGCCTTTTTTTTCCCCTTTCTTTTGAATGTGTAACTTGGTGATTAACCCACTGACAGTAAACACAGGTTAAGATATATAAAAACTAATGATCAATGGATCTCTGAGACAGAAGACCCAGGACTGGCAAGAGTCCTGTGCTTCTATGGAAGTTTTGCTAGTGTAGAGTATATGTATTTAAGAGTTAAACCAAGAGTTACATCTTAATGTGACACAGTATGAAAGTATCTATGAAAAGTAAACAGAGAAAAGAAAATGTTTTATTGTTAATATATTTTTTTTTTCTCTAAATACTTCTGCTTTGCTAAAGTGAAACAAGTAAATCACAACAGGAACCATTTTCATAACCCTGGAAATTGTAACTCTGTTATTTACTTACAAAATGAATATGGTATGTCCTTAATCCCTGAAAACAAAATTAGTATTGACATTTTCAAGGCCTACTCAGTATTTGAGTTGCTTGTTGAGACAAAAGAAGGAAAATTCAAGTCATTGTTGTGAAACTGGAAGTCTGTGGAGACCTGGACTGCATGCATCTCTATTTCTCAAATGTATAAGACATATATTAGATCAATTAGTGAATATTGGTCACCACAGAAATCAAACAGATAATATCAAATGGAAACCTTTTGCAGTTGTAATTATTGTACTCTGACCCATTCTTTCTTTCACCCTATATCTCATCTGTCTCTTTAGATGGGAATTTAATAGCTGATACCTTTAGTTTTCAAATGCTACTTTTTCACAGATAAGGTGGTGTTTCCAAATCTTCATTTTTTTTTTCCAGCATTAACTTACATTGTTCATACTTTGGATAATTGTGGAGGATCCCATGAAGTATAGAACAGAGCTAGTACTGAAAAGTAGTTTTAACATACCAGAGTTAAAAAAAAAAAAAAAGTCCAAGGAAATGCAGATAGGCAGAAACCAACAGCTCTTTTACTTGTTGAATGGCTGCTACTAGTTAGAGGGGTGTTCCCCAATTAAAAAAAAAAAAAAGAAGTTCCAATGTATAGGCCAGAATAAGTGTCGGTAATTACATGCTGTTGTGGAAAATGGCAAGCATATGAGTATGATAAATAGAATTGTGTGCCTCATCCTATTCAGCGTTAGGGTGGCATGGCCAGCCTTAGGTACTGGGTGTTAAGCACAAAGGAGAGAAGACTGGCCAACATAAAAACAACCATTTAGACTAGGGAAGGAAATTATGCTTTGGGTCAATGTTAAATAGGGCAGGAAGCTCAAACTCTGAAAAGAAAAGAAAGTTCCTGTTGAAGTGCAGAAGAAGTAGTGTTTATACAACAATGGCAAGATGTAGCCTGCTGATAGAGATCTGAATCTGTGTAATATTTGGTTAGTTCTCTTATGTTATTTCATTGTGATATTGTCACTTTAGATAGTAGTAAATAAAGTTTTTAAAAGCTAATCAGGGAAGGAAAAGAGTGGGAAAGAGACATCAAGAAACAACACTAGTTATTTCTTAGAAAACACCAGTTATATCTGAGAAGAAATAGTGATTTATGGAGGCTTTATATGTCTTACTTTAATGTGTTTTTTCTGCATTTTATAGTAAATGAAGTCTTATTTATATAATCTATTAATATAATTCTTATTATATAAATTAAATCTAAATTAAGTTAATTTAATAGCACCTGCTGATATACTGCCATTCTAAAGAAAGCAGAAATCTTTTCTGAGTTCTCTGATATCCAAAAGATTAGAGGTTTAGCTAATTTAGGATGAAAGTCCTGTTTCTTCACATTTTCCTTCCAAAGAAAAGTGTATAGCTCTTGGGGAATACATGTTTTTGTTCAGAAATAGTATGGAGCCAGCAGGAGATCTTCACTGTCAGCAATTCCTGGTTTGCAGATCAAGAAGTCCTTTGGCATCTGGAATGACTCACGGAGCTCACAGCATGGTTTGCACCCCAGGATGGTCATAGAATCATGGGACAGTGGAGATGATTGTTCAAATCAGAGTCAGGTAGAGTAGATTGTGCAGACTGTGTCAAGTCCAACTTCTGAATAGCTCTAAGGATGAAGCCTCCTACTCTCTATGGTGAACCTGTCCCTGAATTTGCCCACCATCACAGTGAAATTGTTTATTATTATTATTATTATTATTATTATTATTATTATTATTATTATTATTATTATTATTATAATATTTAAATGTAGTTCGATTTGTGCCCATTGTCTCTTATCCTGTCATTTGGCACCAAGTGGCCAGGAGTTTGGCTTTATCATCTCTACTGCCTACCATCAGGTTTTTATATGTTTGGATAAAATCCTTTTTGAGCTTCCTCTTCTCCAGGCTGAACAGTCCCAGTTTTCTCAGCCTCCCCTGCTGAGAAATACTGCAGTCCCTTCTTTGTGACCCTTTGTTACATTCATTCCAATATTTTCATGTCTCCCTTTTACTGCATAGGATAGTGCTGGACACATACTCCAGATGTGGCCTAACCAGTGATGAGTAGAGGGGAAGAATCATCTCCTAACACAGTCCAGGAGTCTATTTGCCATCTTTGCTGCAAGGCATATTGCTGGCTCATGTCCAAGTGTTGGCCACTAGCCTTTTTGTCCATGGCCTTCCTAGCATAGCTGCTCCCGAGCTGTCCTGTTGCATGGACATGTTGCATTCCTCCTCAGGTGGGAAGGAAAGCTTTTGAACTACTCTTTGTGAAGTTTATGAAGTTCCTGTTGGTTGAAAGTCCAAGCTGCCATTTCAGCCCTGCACAGTTTGGAGATATCTATCCCTGGAAACTCCATTTATACAGCATTTCTCTCAACTTTAGTAGTCATAGTGATGTTCTACCTGATTTTATATCTGAAGATCATGTTTTACTGAGCACAATACTTGGTAATTTAAAGTGATTATTTGATTAAGTACACTTGATAGGACCTAAAAAATGGAAATAGCATATAATGACACAGAGCTCCAGTACACAATTACTGAGACCTTCTCCTCTACTCGTACTTATCACCTCTGATTAGCCATAGTAGAAATATCTGACACAATACAGAAAAAATAGGTAGAATATAATTAAAATTTATGTTTCTGGTATGAAATTATATATATGTGACATGATCTCATTGAGATTATCTAAAAAAATACCTCTTTGGCTTTCCCTCAAAGCAATTTTAGATCACTTCAAAGATTTTTGTTTATATTATAGATTAAATATCTCTTACAGAACTCCAGCAACCATTTATTCCTCACAAGCTCTTTAATCTCAATGCAAATTCACTTCACAAAAAGAACAATTACTTTTTATTATATTGATACAGTTGTCATATGTAAAATGACGATAAGAATTTTGTTCTGAAAGCATGTCCTCCCTGTTTTGTAAGGCATGAAGGAGATAGCAGATATTTGGAAGTCATGAAAGTAATAAAGGACCAACAACTTATAAGGGACCAACAACTTTTTTTTTTTTTAACTTGGGAGAATGAATATCTTTCTCTCAAAATTCTTTGCTATCTATGCCTGGCATGATGGAAAACAACATGAGTTTGTCTCACCCCTGTTATTAGTAGTCAGATGAGATCTGAATACCAAAGAATGATTCATTTGGCTTTTGGAATAACTGCTTGCTAAAAAAATGTTAAGAGACCAAGCATCTTTGAAGACAAATGAAGTCAACATGAAAATTATGGAACTTAAATGTCATTCTCCTTTGAAATGAAACACTAACTCATGTGAACATTCAATTATACTATTGATGTGGTTCTAAGTTCTTGTTTTGCAGTAACAGGGATTGAGGTTTGCAGAGTAGAAAGTAGTACCTGACAAATTGCTAGCAGTAGGAAATTATATCCAAGCCCACATGCTTCAAAAATATTAATATTCAAAAGGGTACTTTGTCAACCAATGCACAACAATTCTTATTTAAGATTTTCTGCTTGAGTTATTAAAATGTGCTCAGAGAATTACTATTAAAATATTTTCATGTTCAAAATCTTTAGTGGCTTTGAAAATTTTAAAGTCTATTGTTCAGAATATATATATATTTATGAGTTTAAAATCTTTTTGTGCTGAGTTGCAGTACATTGCTTTTTATATTTTGCCATTAAGTTTTCAATTATAGGTTTTCCTCCATTCTAGGAAGAAATATCAAACACTAATTCAACAAAGCCATCTAAGACAAATGTTTAAGTTATAAATTCAGTTCTTAAATGCATTTATCTTATTTTCCTCCCATTCTTGTTGCCTATTGAATGTTTCCCTTTACTTAGAGGAAAGTATGTACCAATATTTCCTGTTTGTTTACTCCAAAAATGCTAATAATTGTTTCAAATAATAAAGTATAGAAAATTTTTAAAAAAGTAGAATAAAACACGTACAAATTATAAATCTCTACAATGTTGATACTTGCATTCAAGCATATAAGAACATTATGAATGAATAAAAGAGCGTTATGAAACAGTGGCAATAACTGAGCATATACATTTAATGTTTTTGCAAAAATGTGATTATTCATTTATACATGTGTGTAAATTATGTATTATATGTAATATAATTATGTTATTATGTAAACTTGTATGCATATATTCCATCTTATGTCTATATGCAGTAATTTTGTTTTTTCTTTTTTTTTTTTTTGACAAAATGTAGGTAGACATGGCATCACATGAGTTTATTCAAAATGTGTTCATATGTACAACCTTTGATTGCTGAATATCTTCCCAGACACTGCATTTATTGAAAAGGTCTGATACAAAACAAGTTGTTAAAAATGGACTGATCAAATCTAGGCTTTTCCTCATAAGGGCAATGGATAGGGAATATCTGATTGTGTGAAAGGGAAAGAGGCAGGTGGTGATCAATCCTACCATGTAAATACACACCTGAAAAGAAACTGGAAATACTTTGATTAGCCTATAATACGCCATAGATCCCTGAGGATCTTTTTCGCCCTCTTTAGAAGCAATGTCTGCTTTCCTGTGCCTGGATAAGGATTGCAGTTAGAGGAACACGGTATATAATCAGACCCCAACCATATGGTTTTGTATCCAGTCTGTGCAGAAACATTACCAGACGAGATAACGTTTTAGTGTGCTATTAAGGAATCATTTGTTTGGAGTTCTTGTAAGAGTCTCTTTTATGTTCAGAGGTTTTTGGTGGGGTTTTTTTTTTGTTTTTTTTTTTTTTTTTTTTTTTTTTTTTTTTTTTTTTTTGAGAGGGGCAAGCCTTCTCATTTGTGTTTACTATCATAATTTTAGGAGTTTGTGGGACATCACTAAACAGTATGGATTAGTGGACTGTAAACCCTCTGAGATTTACAAATTCACATTATAAAAGAAATACAAAATCCATAGCTATCAGTGTGTGAGCAGCCGGAAGACATAGTCTGAGCTCAGACACCATCAATCCACTGCCAAGATCCATGGAATAGGGTCAGGTGCACGATGCAGTGAAGTTGTTTGGTAAAATCACAGCTCTGGAAAGGAATCCAGAACCTAAGGATATAATCAATGGGATCAGCAATGATCCAGCCTAGATCCAGGCATTGGATGGAAATGCAAAAAGGCATCATCTTTGCAAAAGCAGAACTCGGGTTGAATGGGCCAATTACAGATTAGGAGCTATAGCAAGGACAAAATTGTAAGTTACAGACATGCTGTAGCAGGCAGGAAAAATATCATATGCCTATATTTTCAGCATTAAAAGAACTGGTGGTCCAACTATATGAAACGGACAAAGTGAAGGAAAACGAATTGGAAAAAGGCCAGGAAGTCAGCCCGTGGGTTGATGACCACCATATAGCCATGGTGGCAACAATTCTTTAATCAGTTCAGTTTTATAAATGCGCCATTCTTTCATAATTGTAACTGGCCTGAAACATGAAACAAGGGATCACATCCAAATTATTAAAACCACAGCAGGCTCTAAGAAATTAAGTTAGTTTTTTAACATCTGGTAGACTTACAAACGCATAATTCATATATTATTTCTTCTCAGTGAGTATCTCAAAAAAATGCCAAAAATGAAGTGGTTCTTGCACAAATTCCCTGAATGAGCATTCAAGTGCCTGTAATGTACAGACTATCAAATACATACACTTTTCCTTAAATATTTGCATAAGCTAATATTTCAAAGCTATTGTTTTTATTTCTAGTTGTGATCAGAGCCATACAAAGCAGAAACATATGTCCCGGAGTATATTTAAATATGCATTTAATACCTTAACTGTTTTATGTTAGGTCAATGAATACAGACTTATACATTACTTTGAAATACGAGGGTGTTTGTTTGCTCACTGACTTCAGTTTTATTAATTTCTTTACCAGTTTATATATTTATTAAGCTGTCTTCCTGACAGTCATACCAGCATTGTAGGTACGTATCTGCTTTTTTCCTGACAGCATCCTCTTTTACCCTAAAGTTTCATTAATCACTGAAGATGATTTTTCACTGTGATTTAAAAACATGTCGTCAGAAGTTTTTAAGGACATAAATATTAAGCAGTTCTGCCTATTTCACCTAAACATGGGAAGACGCAAATTCTGTAGAATAGTTTAAATGGCAAAGAGGTTTTTTTTCTCTTGTATTGTTTTTCACTTGTTACCTAAAAGCCACCACCATGTGAATACTAATTCTTGTAATATGCTACACACATGATGGAAGTACACCTTTGGGGAAATAGGCACGATAAACAGATGATGTGCAGCTGTCCCAGTGAGACAGAGTCTGACTTCAACCCTGAATATCAAGTTAAGTCTTAGCTTGTTTTGTTTTGATTTGAAGCAGTTTTTGATAATCATAAAAAGAGATGTAGGAGGAAAAGAAAATGATGCATTTCTGGAAATGGAAAATTGATTTTGTGATTTGTACCTCATTTGTAGAAAAACTTGTTTTCCTTTAAGACCCTTCTCTAGTATTTTTTTCATATCTGAAATAGCATGCTAATGATGATGCCTTTGATTGCAGTATGGATATGTCGAGTATGTAATATCAAAAGAGTTCGCCTTTTTCCTCTCTGTAATGTAACATCATCATAATGTAACAAATTCCTAAGGGAATTTGAACAAGGTTTTCGGAACTTGTCTCAGCTTTCAGCAGTGTTATCTCCAGTGTGCCTTTATTAGTAGTGTAGTGTAGTTACATCAATCAGTGGTTTGTTTCAAGTAAAGGTGTATTTATATCACACCTTCCATTTTGTGATCCAAGTATCAAAAATTATTGAATACTGCTATGTGCGGAGAGGTTGGACTAGATGATCTCTAAAGGTCCCTTCCAATCTTAAGGATTCTATGATTCCATGATTCTATGTCACAGTAAAACCAGAATTTTCATCTTTTCTTCCTTCTTGATAAAAATGAAGTAGTTGTACTTCTAGTTTACTTAGTTACACTTTTTTTTTAACATGCCGGCATTCCTCTCAGGAATGAAAACTGGAAAAAGCTTGTTAAGGATGTATGGTTAAGCTGTTCTCAAAGAGGATTTAACAAGGAAAAAGTTTGATGCAGGAAGTGTTTCTATAATCTTAGAAGTTTCTTGAGCCTACCTTTGCCCAGGAAGAGAACTTATTAGTTTACTCAGAAAAGCTGCAGTTTGCTGACATCTTCTCTACAGGGTAGATGATTTACAGAAGCACGGTGAGTAAATCTGAAGGAAGAAAGTTCAATGTCAGCATTCCTGGAAAGGATGAATGAATAGGCACTGTCACTGAGACTCATGGAAATTTTGATATAGGAATGCCTCAGAAGTGAGTAACTTCCTATTTTCTTCCAGTTAATTCACTATGTATAAGGTAATAACAAATAAACCCTATGTAAAAATACGTAATCAAAACCGATAAAATGTTAAGTCTCTTAAAAAAATCATGGGAACCTTTTAACCATGCAGATGGTAGTTTTAAGTCATCTTTTTCCTTGTCCCAGATCATGAAATCAGGTAATAAAAATTGACGCAGACATGCCTTTCAGTCAGCTTTTTTGTTTGTTTGTTTTTGTTTTCATTTAGCTAAAGACCATTCCTCAAAATCCTTACTGAGTGCTGTCAAACTGAATAGTTGGACCACGTTATTGCTTTGGGCATATGCTGCCTCTTGAACCAGTACCAGAGTTCGGTCTAACCTGTTCTCATGTATCCCCCTTCCATGTGCTGTTTAGCAAAATTTGGTTTGCTTTGCTTCTCTCATTGTTGAATATTAGGAGAAAATATAAAACTTTATTGTGCTGTGGGTTAAAAATTTTTTGATAATGTGAAGGGAAGTGGATCTTATGTGGTGCTTAGATTTCCATTTACATGTGAATAACCCTGTAGCATCCAGTAGGAAAATAGCTATCCAGATGATCTGTGGGTTACTTTATAGTGGAAGGACACTACTCACGTGCAATGTGTAAGCTTTAAAAAAATGAAAATGTTTAAAGTGATCATCCATATAAATTCATGGGATATGTCAGAATTATGTGTATTTCATAAAATATTTGGAAACCACCTTTCAAAATAAAATGTGATATTTTTATCTAAAACAATATTTCTTCCGTTAAAAGTTTAGCTCCACAGCATGATTAATAATGAGAATGCTCACACACATCAATATAGAAATGCAATTATAATGGAAAATATTTTAAACAGAGTTTAAAATAAATGTATTTATTAACACTTTGAATGAGGTAAAAGTTATTTTTTTTTTTTAAAAAATAGCTCTGCATGGGAGATGTTAATCATGATTAGTTTGGCTAGGCTGTAACTAAAGCATTGAGAAAAAAAGAGTACAGTGTACAGTAGGGCTCTACTGTAGACTGATTAAATATTAGAGTGTTTTCTAGCGTGACCTGAACAGTTCTACAAACATTAATATAGTAGAGGCTTATTCAGCCCCAGTTTAGAAGTGAAGGTATCTGAAATATTTGCATAGGACTGAGAGATACAGAGTTATGAAAATGCTAGTTGGAAATGACCTCTGAGCATCATCTAGACCAAGTCATTTGATCTTTGTGACACAGACCTGTGAAAGACCCGTGCCTTTTTGGACCCGTAGGTAGAGGCCGTAGGTGACACCACCCATGAAACTATTCAGACTACTGAATTGACCTAGATTTCAATTTACTGTAGTAGAAGTAGACATACTGCCCCATGTGCAGACACCCATTCCTAGGCATCTGCAGTAGAACTGAATTGCACTCTCACTATGAAATTCATCATCTTCAAAGCAGAAAAGGGGATGAAGATTAAAGAAGAGCTGCACCTATGGTAGGAGAATGGCAAAAGGAAAAAATTATGTGAATTCTGAGAAATATTGATGTCTTATGTTAAGGAGTAGTGATTTAAACAAATGATAGAAAAAAAGTTATTTGTGACTTCTTATGGTTTCACAGACAAATAGAAAGATAACCTAATGAAAGAGGAGAGGCTTGCAGCAGCCGAAAACTGATCAAGATAACTTATTGAAGTCTTTATTTATTATATTGCTTTTTTTTTTTTTTTTCTTTTGAGACATCCATCCTGTCTCTTAAAATAAAACATTTGGGTTGAATATTAAGTGATATCTGTGTTCATTTCTTCAGAGTTGCTTGCAAAATAAATATGCTAAATCATTTTTATCTCAAAGGCTGTCAAATTAAAATCTACATTAAAAACATCACTGCACAAATAAAAGTGCTTGAGATAAACAGCAATTATTGCTTTAGATATTTCCCAGTTAAGATTCTGTCATAGTGGATATCTTTGCAAAAAAATCCTTTGTAGTTAAGTTATTTGCCTTTTTGGTTGTCAAATACAAGTGGGTTTTATGATAACCTTTCTACAATTAATTTTCTGTGATCACATTGGCATCTGGAATTGTTTTCCTACTTTTGCAGCTGTCTGTCCTAAAATGTGTGCTAGATTTTTCTGTTGATTGTATAGTTCCTTACCAAGGCACTCAAGAATTACAGTATTTCATGCATAAGAATTTTTTTTACTGCAAAAAGAGAGTGATTTCCCACAGTTTGTCTAGTGCTCCAGAGAAAGCTTCTGCACCCATCCTTCCAGACCCTGGGGCTGATGCTCTTCTGTGACTGCCTTGATGTGTCCTGAGGGAAGCGCAGGGCTTCTCACTGTGCTTTGGGATCCCCTCCTCTCCCGTTGTGCCTCTGTGCTCTGTTGTGTTTGTGGAGATGACCCTTTAGCCATGGAACCTAAAATGAGTCATGGAACTTTTCTTGAGTTTTCCTAAATTTCTACGACTGCCTTAATTTTTCACCTTGCAAGATCAGTGTCCTAAATCAGTAGGCTAGAAATTTCCTAGATTACAGACACTGTCCAATCTTATGCTGGAACTGTTCAAAAAAAGACAAACAGACAAAAAACAGAAACAACCAACAAATAAGCAAAGAAAACAAATTACAGGTTTCTAAGGCCAAAAGGAGAGATAAGGAAAGTGCTTTTTAACAGGTATACCTCTACATTTTTTCTGTTTTGCTTGTTCTTCTTCTGACTCTACACAAATGGGTAGTTTAGTGGCCTTGGGGTTCCTCTGTCAACTTTCTGGTCTGGTAAGGGCAAAGCACTGCTGAAGCAGTTCTGGTCACCCTCAAAAGCACACCCCTTGTAGTCTTAGAGGATCAAATGCCATGTTAGATGTAGTTTATAAGAGCCTCAGAGAGGAATTCCCACATAACAAAAACCACTCCTCACACACCCAGACCCAAAAAAATTACTATAAGGAGCTACTGTTGTTAATCTGCAGAATAAAATAATCTCTTGAAAATAAAAATACATCCTTCCAAAAAGGGCTTCTGTTTCCAAAACAGGAAAGCAGAAAAGAGCATAAACTCAAGCAAGCCAAATGTGAAAACTTAGTAAGGCAGGCTAAAGCCAGATGTTCAGGAGCAGTTTGCAAATGAGAGAGAGATGCCTAAAACTTCTTTCAAAAAATTTAAGAGTCTTGAGAGAAACAGGCTGGGGTGACACAAAAACGACCATCTGAAGAAGCTCCCAAGGAAACTGGAGACAGAGCAGAAAATCCTGAATGTTCCTCTGCCTCAGAACAGAGTGGAACAGCTGGGGCAGAAAGTATCTACTCAGACTTTCTAATGAAATTCTAGTATGAAAATATAGAATTACTTATGGAACCTGTTGCTAGATAGCATCTTTATGCTAGATAAATGGAAGGTGGCAAACATGATTTTACAAATGCCTGGTGGAGGATCAAGGACTACTTCTGTAAGAAGTGAATGAAAGTCTGTGCAAATATTTCTGTACAAAGAATGGAAAGCAAGTGTCAAAATACAGTTGTGCCTTACAGAGAAGCACCAAGTTGCTCAATCTTTTGTAACTTGTTGAGATTTGTCTACAAACTGTTCACATTCATCTGCATTCAGTAGTATAAATTTATTTTTTTCTCTCTCTCTTTATATATATTTACTGCATATTTATTTATTATTTACTGTATATTTACTGTATATTCATTTATTTATATATCTACTTAGCTCCTGAAGCTAATGGGGAAAATTTTTTTTCTAAGTTCAACAAACACCTTTGCATTCAAGGGCATGACCAATGTTTTTGTGTAGTAAGTTTTATTATGTTATAAACTATGTGCCTTTGACTTCAAAATAAATAAAATCAATCAGAGCTGACACTCAGGGTAGAATTAAGCTCATATAATTTTAGAGCCATACAGTGTGTGTCCCAAGCCACAACTGACTGGGCACTTTATGAGCTGGTGGAGAGAAACTGATATTATTGTACTTGATTCACCATATCTGCTTTAGAAAGGGGATTCATCTCCCTAAATATAGACATCTAGTGTGCCACAGGCCTAAGGTGTCTTATTTGCTTTCTGGCTGTTGCTCAGGTGTGTCATGACTTATGTGTCATGTTTTCTAATCCTATGAAAATATTTTAGATACAGTATAGCATCTGCAATGGCTTCATAGATACTTATGTTTAAGGATACTAGGTTTCAGTTTCAGAATAAATCGTTCTCCTTGCTATTAAGAAAGCCTGGACAATCAGTTTACTTGGTAGATACCTACGTGGGATCAGATGAATCTGTTTTTTAACAATTATTTTTCCATCTGTCTTTCTTTGCTAGCAATTGCTGATTTTTTGGACTACCTCTTCTGAATAACGTATGAGAGAGAATTAAATTCTGATATAAATGCATTCAGCTCTATTGTGTGTTTTCTTATAAAAATTGACTATCATTTCTACTCCAGTGTGACCTTTTTTACTTACTCGACTATCACCTTCAGTATGACATACATTCAGTGGTTTTGCAGTATGTAAGGCAAATTCTGCAGAGAAGCCATTATCCCCTTTGTATTGTTTCTCAATCACGTGTCTTTTTACTTATTATTTTGGTGTATAAAGAGAAGGATGTTGAAAAAGAAAAAGGTATAGAAGTTAACAATCAAAATGGTTAACATTCAAACATTCAAAACCAGGTTAATTATATCATAAGGTATATTCTGAAATCCCTTTTGAAATGTGTTCAGACTTTTGCTGACATCGGCTTTACATTTCTATAAGTTAGTACTGAGAAAGTTAAGATTCCCACATGACAGAAGGAAAAATAACAATATTGGTATTTAATCTTGTCCTTTTTCTGTAAAATATTCTAAAAATAGAAAAGTGTTGTCATGCTTTAAATAGCCTGTTGTTATTGAAATGTCAAGGCATATATTAATGGACTAACATAATATGCCCTAAAGAATATATAAATAGCATATTAAACTGTTGTTGGGGGCACAAAATGAATTGCAATACTGAGTCTCAGTCTAGATGCTGCTCAGAAATCTGTGTTGTTTTCTCAGAGTCCAGCCTGTGCTGATCAGTGCTCATGGGGCCATATTTACTGTGTAGGAAATCAATGTGGCAGT
Source organism: Eudromia elegans (assembly GCA_003342815.1). Taxonomy (NCBI): domain Eukaryota; kingdom Metazoa; phylum Chordata; class Aves; order Tinamiformes; family Tinamidae; genus Eudromia; species Eudromia elegans. The sequence continues at coordinate 101,434 of PTEX01000485.1, forward strand.
ACACACGCATGATAGGAAATATTCATGTAAGAGAGCTTTCTTCACTAAATAATGTAATTTGTTGCACAAAAAATACTTGATATGACTTGCCTTTATATGAATTCCTCAGCAATCCACCTTATGTTACTTTTTACCAATTTCCCAAAATGTCATGTTCTTTCTATAATATGTGATATATTTTTCAGCAAACTCAGATGACTAGAGGTATAGAAAATATTTATTTTTGAGAGTATATATTTTTACTTTGAGGGAGTCAGGGGAAATATAAAATAAGTTTATCAGATGCTGTTCAAATTGAATTGTATCAAATTATTTTTTGTTGATGAAGAATGTTACTTGACATAGCATAACTGAAATCAGGAATCAGGAGTCAGACTCCCAATTAATTTCATTTTCACAGTTTGAATCCACATTATGTTTGTCAAAATGTAAACTTTCAGTGAAGAAAGAGCCTGTGAAGGCTTTGGTGGGAAAAAGTCAGGACTGAATAGAAATATTCCAAAGATACATTCAAACCTGAAGAGACCGAAAACTGATACATCTCAGAAAGTCACACAGGGCTATAAACTTTGATTTTTCATTATTCCATGTATCATGCAGTACAAAAAGAAGTAAAGCAAGTGTGCTGAATGACTAACAGAGGAAAGTCAAGCTTCCCTTTCTTTATACTCAAAAACAGAGTCAAATTTTCTAGTATTTTCATGCCTTCAGCTTAAGGTAAATCACTGAAAGTTTCATATGATTGATACCTCTGAGGAGCAGATGTTGAAAGCGAGGGGATGAAGTTCCTGAAACATGAGTTTATGAGCAGATAATTTTTAAGTCAAATGAACTCATTTGAAGTCAGGTGAATCTACAAGGAGGAAATCTATAACTGAGAAGAAACTAAATCTGAAACAGAGAAGAATCTAAACTAACTGACAAAATGAGAGCTAGAGACATTTAAAAGAAAGGCCCAAAGTAACCACTTTATGAGAGGTAATGATATGGGTAAGCTCAAATGTAAAAGAGTTGAGCATTTGAGGACAGAGAATAACACTACATAATAAACATGGAGAAGACTGATCTGTTAAAAAGAACAAACATTAAATGTGCATTTAGTGACATTTTTCTTGGTTTTTTTTTTTTGAATATAATACATCTCCGTATTAACTACAAGACAGATTGCTGCAGTAGGGCCTTCTCTGGCCCTACTAGTATCTACAAATATATACAGGCATCTCAGCCTTGCTAATTCTGTAGAAAACATTTTTCACAGTTCAAGCAAGGATGTCATTTCTGTCGCCCTGCCGGCTGGACCTCTGCTGATGTATTGAAATAACCTGTCATCTGAATGACAGCTGGCAGTAAGGGGACTTCTGGTGATGGAGTTGATTACTAAGCTTCATTGACAGAAATAAGTGTTTTTGCTCAGTCTTTGTCCAGCCTCCCTTCTGGGCAGGACAACAAAGATAAATATTCATTGACAGTTTTTCAGTTTAATAGCTCAGCCCTTCCTCTATTCTCTTATTCATTTTTTTTTATTATTATTTTTTATTGGGGGTATTTTGGGCACAGCATTTAAATGCATTAGACTGTTTTCTTCTCTGGTGCTGTTTTTGCTATTATTCATATCATAAAATCAATGTTCTCACCTCTTTTTTGATGTTTTATTTAGATTTTGTTTTCTATAATGTCTGAAGTTGAAAGAGACAAACAAAGCCTTAAACAAAAGGAATGTGAAATTATACAAACTAAAATGCAAGGTACATTCTCAGGCTTGGAAGGCATGAAATGAGAATGGAAAATGAAAGGAAATAATACATCTTTTACCATTGGAAGGTAGTCTTAAAAATATTCTGAATGCAGAGTGCTTTATAACAAAGTATGTGGCTGCAATTATCTGTGGAGCAACCTAAAGGTTAGATGTTCTTTCTTCAGTAACTTCAGCAGCTGATCTTGGATAAGGATATCCACAGATACTGTAATGGCAGCTGGAGGTTTTTTATTCATATCTTTAAACTAATCTGACAGATTTGGACATAAAATTTAAGAATATATCAGAATCTTGGATGTAATTTCAAGTATGAAATACAACATAATAACAAAAGCAAGAGAAAAAGAAACATTTCTTGTTACCGTCCTCTTACTGATGGCATTCCCAGTCACTGGAAGGACATAAGCAGGTTCAGTAACGAGAATTGAACTTTCGGTACCCAAAATGCTTTCAGAATGAGTACACTGATTTAGAACATCAATGTGATTTATTAAAATAATAACCATAATACCAATAAATGATATCAGTAAATCAATGGTATTCTTTTAATTGTCTCTTTTTAAAGAAAGTTATTTCAGATACTCGATGACAGGATGGAGTGCATTTTTTAAGTTTTCAATGAACCTTTAAAAGGTGTATCAAAAACTGTAACTCATGCCCAATTTCTTATTGACTGATCTGTAGACCTAAATATGAACATATGAAAATATGAGGCACCATGATCTCAGCAATGACGCTTATGTGTCGTGAAAATTTTCTCCTTAATTTTGAAAAACTTTAATATAAAAGAATTGTGTGACATTACAAGAGAGACAGAAGGTGAAATTTACTGTTCTGCGTAATTTCATTAGTGTGCAAAAAGTTAATGGCATATATGACAAAAATAAATTTGCTTTTTAAAAATTATTTTCATGTTAATAAGATGGTATTAAAAGGTTATTAATTAAAAATGTGATTGACAAGGAATGTGGGAGGAAACAAAATCTAGACATATGGGCATAGGACTTATGTCAAGAAAACCCTAACCTTAATCTTGACTTAATGTTAATTCATTATATATCCTTTTGCAAGTCATCTTGCCTTTCTCCACTTCCTTAAAGAAGGATAATAACACTTACCTCTCTGCCTCATAGGTTTATAATGAATATTAATTAAATCATATTTGCAAAGTATTCAGTTATAATTATCATGAAGTTAATCAAAGCTGTGTGACCAAAATGTTACAGAATTCTGACAACTGATATGAGAAAAGACAGGATAAAATCTGTCATTGAATCCTTCATATCCTTACCAGATTTTGCAAGTAGACTCAGAATACTCAGAATAATGTGAGATATTTCTTATCTGGACAGAGCAAGATGAATAAAGAGCAGATTGTCAGTGTAATGTATATCATAGTGGCCTCAGGCCAGAGCAAATCTTTACGGTCAATTTATGAGTGCCTTAAAAATTTAACCAGGAATAAAATAATGCAAACTGGCAACCTAAACTGTTTTGTAATTTGCCAATTTAAAAAAATCTGTGCTTGAATGAATCAATTCAGCAATAGTGGGGTAGAATTAACCATATTCCTAAACCCACTGACCATTTACCACTTTTGCAGTTAACAGTGAAGGAACTTTTAATGTGTTTATTCTAGTAGTTCATTTGAACAATTACTTATATTGAATGAACAATGGATCTGTATTGTCTTCAAACACCCTCAGGGAATATTTGAATCTAGATCTGTGGCCCAACTTTAAATTAAACAAGCTTGTGCACAGACATATATGCTATAACAAACAACCTCATTGGATTTACCTTTAAGCTTTTCAAAGAAATACCTTACCATAGTAAGATAATTGTTTGTAAGGGAATTTAATGATCAATGGCATGTAATTTAAAGTAATATAATTAGTTTGCCTAGCAGATTGTTCCAGAGGAAAAAGCAGTCGTGTTTACTCTCTCTCATGTTTACTCTTTAAAATATTTACAATTTCTCTTGTTATTGTTCTATGAATTTACCTAAAAAATGAGAAGCCCTTCTACTAGGTATATCTTTTACCTTGGTAAAGTAAGAAATACTGTATTAATTATATTTATTTATTTAGGACTGTATCATGTATTATAAAGAAACTGTCATCTCACAGGGTATAAAGAGACATTACATTTCCTGAAACTGATACGGTTAAGTTCACTGCAATAACCTGTAATCTTTCCTGATGGGAGAGATGATTACAGATGCCAAAACAGGGACTTCATTCATATAACAACTGGAAATTCATTGGAAATGTCTCTTTCCTTCAATGTATTCTTAGATTGGCCACATTGTGGAGCTACAACTAAATGAGTCAGAAACTTTTAGAAACACCTTGCCAGGTTCACTGCAAGAGCAGCATCTGAACCAGTGCATGAAATAGTGTATTGCCTGCACAAAAAAATGATGTTAAGCTTGAGATTTAATTTTCAAATCATGTGAAAATATAAATATTGTCTATTTATTCTGAATATACTATGCTGTGAGAATGTTTCCTTCTGAAAAGGACATGCAGTCCTTCCTCCAGACATGCAGTAGTAACAGACAGAGATCAAGTATGATGTGTGTTACCTTGAGCAGGGAGTATAATAACACTAGAGGAAATCTTCCTTTCTCTCATCAGTTTATGCCAGAGAAAGAAAATTCACAGCCTTTGTCATAATTGCTATGGGTATTGGAATTAAATTTACAGACTCCTAGTCAAACATTTATTCATACTTATAGAAATAATTAGGAAATATTTCCGAGGTAGTGTCTTAGATGATGCTCCAGAGTCATTTGCTTTTTTGTGTTACTTCTACTTCATTTCAATATATGCACACTATTGATTTTTGTAGTATGTGCTTGGAGTCTGTAAACATCTGTTTCAGTTTTCAGTAAGAGCCACTTTAACCTGAGAGGCTCAGTGGGCAGCTTGTTGGCTAGAGAGGCAGCAGCTTGGAGAAAATCAGGCCTTTTAACAAATGCCAGCTGTTTGTTCTCAGAATATTTCAGAGGATTTTGATCCAGGAGAAAAACAACAACAATTTTTTTTTGTTGTTGAGTGATCGGTCAGGCTTTCTCAAATCTTGGCCTTGTAAATATGTTTCTCCATGGGCTGACCACTTCAGAACAGCCCGTTGCCTAAGCAAGCTCTGCTTGGCTACAAGTCACCTGTTTTTAAAAAGCTGCTGCTGATATAACACTACCAAAGTGTACAAATTACATATTATCAATTTAAATAAAAAATAACAGAGCAAACTGTGATAGGGCATAATAACTTCTTTATGCTTTTTCTGTCTTTTGAGAGCCTGGATGCTGCTCAGATGTGAACAAAGTGGTTAAAACCTGTGAATACAACGGTGGGGAGGAGCTCTTGCTGCACCAGCTGTGCTGCAGCTGTGAGATTCACCTTGTGCTGCTTATTTAAGTCAGGATTCCCTATGCTGCTTATTTAAGTCATAAAGCAGAGAGGAGGGGATTTAGGAAGGGTGTTTGAATGATCTTTCTGGCCGCTTCTACGCTAACCCTTGCTTTTTCCATATGACTCTTGGTGAAGTTATGGAGAGATTCAAGCTCAAAAAGGACATTTTGGACCAGAGTGAAGCAAGATTACAGAACTGTTTCCTCTCTGTGTTGAGTTCCTTCCTTCATCTTGCTAGTTTTATAAATATCGCATAAAACATACTTATGTATGTGGAACTGAAAGCATTGGATTTGATTTTTGTTTGTGATTTGCCATTTCCTCTTCAAAAACTGGTACACCATGCTTGTATCATAATGTTTTGGGCATGTTGTTTTCAGTATAGAATTTTTTGTACAAAATATAGTATCATACAAAATCAGTTTCTAAAGCACAATCTAGTCTGGATCTCTTGTGTTAATGAATTAAAAATATGAAATCATTATGGAAAGTCTATTCATAGTGAGATGAAAATTTGTAATATTTAAAGGTAATTACATAAGCAAATGCTTTTTTTATTTTTTTTTTTTCTTAATTTCATTCTTTTGCAATTTCTTTTGTATGTGCAGGCTGAAAATATCCACTGCTTTCTTAAGATCAGACTGTGAAACAGCTAAATATATGTGGTTTGGGAGGCATTTACACTGCATGACACAGAATGCCATCCATGTCTCCATGTTTATTCTTCAGGCTTGACAGGATCTTAAATGTTTAATGTGAAAGGTATTTCTTCTGCCCTTAGAAAAAAAAAAATCACTTTGCAGTATCTTTAACAGCAGCCAACTCATGAGCATTGGGAATGATTTTTTCATTTTATAAAATACATATACAGTATTTATAAACTTCTAATTATCGCTAAAAAAATATATATATATATAGATATATTTTTGGTGTTTTAGTGGTGCTTTGCTTCTTACTTAGATGCCTCTGTTATGATTCCTGTGACAAGCCTGTCACTTCCTGCAGCTCCAGGAAGAGCCTTGTACCTTTGAAATTTTCATTAGCTTCTGTCTGGCAGCCAGGATTTCTGCTGCCCTAGCCTAGTGATGCTAAAGCAGTATCGTGTACTGCCAGCTCCGAGATTCCAGATCAGAGGGAGAGCAGCTTCAGAATAGAGAAGTGATATCAGCACTCTTTAAGTATATTTCCCCAGGTTTGTTGGCTATAGAGCAGGGATTATTGGGTTACTGTGGGAGAAACCCATATTACTCTGCTACTGTGGGAATAGAGCTCAACCCAAAAAATCCCTGCTCCTTATCCCAAACCCCATTGATTTCAGTGACTGAAACCATTTTTATCCTATCAGAGGTTAAAGGCAGACAAAAGTGGAAGGAATTATACCCAACAATAGGGAGGGATGTGGTGGGCAGCACCTAATTAGTTTTATGCTTAAGCATCTTTAAATATAAAATGAATGAATGAATAATGTCAGTAGGGTTATTAAGGAATATATCTATATTGCACTGGAAGATATCACTGCAATTTAGTCATATCTTATGTACAATTCACAATATATGCATGTGTGCACACACACATATATATATGTGTGTATCTATATATGCGTGTGTACATGGATATAAATATATATATACATGTATGTATGTGTATATATGTGTATACACAGAACTAGCATAAAACTAGACAGCATAGAGCCCAAGACCCCGGTAAATAGTTACCTTTCTAGCTACACTGCTTCCTTGAAGTCATCGTAGTCTTCATGAGGTCTGAGCATGTCTTTTTCTTGCTGAAGAGGTATCATTAGATTAGATGGTTACCTGCTAAAATAAAGCAGATGAATATTTTCCTGCCTGTAACCTCATTAACTAGCTGCCTGAGGGGCGCACTGTCATGCAGAGCAAACACTACTACCCTTCAGAGGAGGGCTGTGTTTCTGCTTGAACAGGACAGCATTTAAGAGAGGAGTGGCCAAAGAAATGAAGTGTGCAAGCCCAATGTCTTCATATGTAGATTAGAAGGATTAACAATATTGATAATAATTGCTTTGCATATGGTATACACAGTGCAGACTTGAGGAAATTATTGTTATCAAGAATGCATTCAAGAAATGCATCTTCATTTTTCTCAAATTTTTAAAACATTTTTTAGTTTTTGAAGTTCATCTCTAAATATTGTCCATCCATGCCTTTGTGAATAACCATTTTCAAATCACAAGCAAAAATAGTGCAAAACAAAATTGATCAAATCAGCAGCTTTTTGCTTGCCTTCCAGCCACAGATGGCACTCATTAGCAGTCTTTAAAAAATTCTTCCTGCTTCCCTTCTTTTTACTCCAAAGGAATTTCATCACTATTCTGGCTATGCGGCATGTTTGAAAGATTACAGGGTGGATTAAAGGGATAATTTTAAAGGTAAGGAGACCTTGTGAGTGATGCTGCCTAATCTTTTACATATAGGGAGTTTGCTATGATCATTACTTGGTATAACTACTGCCTTAAGAGTGTAGATGAGCAGTCCATCAGGTAAACTGCAGGCCATTAGGGGATCTATAGGTCAAAAATGAAATTCTGTGTTCTACTTCAAAATCCAACTGTCATATGTCTAAATATTTTTATAGAAGACAATATGCACCTCCTCTGCTGGTAATTCTTTCCATATTCCCAGTGATTGCTCATTTGATATTTTAAACACGTAAACAAAAGAGTTTTGATTCTTGTTATATTCTATGCCAGTCAGTTCTACAACCAGGTGAACAGTGTTTTACATTAAATGTTTTGAGTTCGTAGGCAGTCTGAACCTTAATCCATTCCTTGTTATCCTACTTCCATGTTGGGAATTCTCAGTGTAGACTAAGTCAGGGAAAGATATCAGCAGTAGAATCTGGAACAAAATTATATATCAAAGATTTTTTTTCTGGATTTTCTGGACAATGAGGAATTGAATGAGGAAATGGACAATATCCAAATTTGGGACAATGAAGAAAGCATATTTTTTTTCTTGTCACACAGGCAATTCCAGGAAAGCAAATAGTGTTTGAGGATTGAAATGTGATTGCACCTCCTGCTGAGTTGTTATAACAGTTCCTGGAAGAGTTTTTTGATTTGTGTTAGCTGGCACTATCCCAAACAATTCCCAGACTTAATTTGGAAGTTAGAAGGTTCTAGGCACTGTTCCCAAAAAAGCAATATGCTGTATCCACCCTGTTTTGAGGGTTAAGAGGTTTTACTAGCATAGTCAAGAGCTGTTAATCCTGATGCTAGGGAACATTCATAGTACACAAATGCCAATTAATATTATTTACCTAGATCATGTGTGCAGGACAATGACTTGAAGTATTGAGGTTCTGTGGGTTAGATATTCACTATTTATAAAGTCTAGGTCCTCTAGTGTTACATTTTCATAACACACAGGCAGCATGAATATTCAAGGTTGTGTTGAAGTATATCAGCATTGAAAGGATTCCATGAATACATACTTCTCCTTCCCCATTTCAATATAACAAGAAAATGTTTAAGGTGACATAAAGGCATCAAAACAGCTTTTCAAGATGTCTAAGAGGAAGGAAAGTACCAATTAGGGCTGTAGGCAATTGCCTGGGTTACTTTAAGGGCAGCTGCCTGGGGCTTGGATAACTAAACAGGACTTGAAAAATTGCTGGGCATGCAATGAGAAATTGCTGAATGTGACAGAAAATTGTCGAAGAAACTGATGGATTTATAGATTGCATCATGCGAAGTGGTTATTTTTCACAAGTGGTTATGGAGGAGTTAGAGGAGAAATGTTCAGCAAGGCCAGCAGTGCCTAGGTAATATTATCAGTAATGCCATATAAAACCTAGAGCTAAGTAAAGGTATGATAAATACTAAAGGGGGATAGAGATGTAGTAAAACTGGTACTAAGAGTTATTAGGGGTGAGGATGACTGAGCATTGGAACAGCTTGTCAAGGGAGTCTTTGGAGTCTCTGTCCTTGGAGAAACTCAAAAGCCATCTGGACAGCATCCTGGGCAATGTGTCTTCTGTGCCCCTGCTTGAGCAGAGAAGTTGGACTAGATGATCTTCAGAATTCCCTTCCAACCTCAGTCCTCTATGACTTGTTACTCGGTGATTGTCCAGGCTGGCAGGTGAATGCCTGAGAGTGATTGATCCAGTGTCCTGGTATCACGGTGCTGTTGCCTGGTTTCTTTCCAAATACTAACTAGTATCTAGTAAGGATACCAAATACTAACTAGTATCTAGTAAGGATAGCAAAAATTTTCAAACATCTTACATGTTACTACTTACTGAATTCAAATCAGGGAACTAGAACTATGAGGAACAACTTCACTAGTATTCATCTCTCATTTTAGAAGTCAGGTTCATCTGAAATTGGCTGTCTATCACATAGAAGGCACATGAGGAGCTTAATTCATACGCAGGTATTTTATAGTCACTGAAAAAACATGAGCATTTCTAGGCTGCATATATACCAAAAAATATTGATGTCAATATAGTGCTGAAAATTTTATTCTTTTAACAGTTAAATTATTGGAAGAGTCTTTAGCACATTTTTGGTCTGTGCCTCTCACCAGTGTGAGAGTTGCCTCTCAGCCATGGCTGGATGTAATTTTGATATCTTGGAGAAAATATGGGTGGAAAGACCGTTCAGAATAGACAGCTTGCATATGATGACTGTGTTTTGGAGGTTAAAATAGCTTGATTGTGTGGATAAAAGTGAATATAATATGGTAGATAACTACCCTGTTAGTCGCGGTGCTTCCCAGGCATGTTTAATATTCTTGTATGCACCACTCAAGGTACCCATTTTAGATATCTATCTCAGACAAAGTTAAATTGTGCTTTAAAATGACATATATTTAAATGCTGATGTGAGGTCATACAAATCATCTTTCAAAAAGGTATGTGAATGATAAACTGTATGATAAACAATATCCTTGAACTTATTAAGGAGGAAATAATGCTTAATTTACCCTAAAATTAAATTGCTAAAGATTTTTTCAGTTAATTACCTCTTTTTGTAACATATATGCTTTCCTGTACTTTTTGTTCTTCTGCTATATTTTTTCTTTCATTGTGAATGAATTGCCAGACAAAATTGAATGCAAATTTTTCTAACTTAGCTTTCATAATCAACTCATCAAGAAGCTTTCTGCCTAAAAGAAGATGATCCTAGTCACTGCTTTAAATATTACATAGCAATTTCAATGAACTGAGTTTTATAAATCACATTTGCTTTTGTTTTTTTCTGTGCAAGCACAGTTTGAAATCTGGGTCTATCCAATAATGTCACTCTTTCACTTTGTAGTTCTGGAGGCTACAAGACTATATTACTCTTCTGACCATTTTTTTTAATCAAAGACCAACTCTTTTTTAAGTTTATCAATAGCTTCTTGGATTCTTTTGCTTCAGAATTCACAGTGCAAATGAGCACTTCAATGTTCTCTTGTTGATCTATTTCTTTACCAAGATTTTCTCTGAATTGTCCAATTAAGAGTAATAATATTAATGAGCTTTTAAATTAAATGACTAGTCAGTATATTTTGGATATACAGTTAATGAAATCAGCTACCTCACATTTGTGCTGTGCTAAATTTTTATACACACGTGCACTAGCTGAGTCTCTGTCACTCTGTCTCAACAACAACAAAAAATCCTGGTTAGTTGCTCCAAATCATATGAGCTGTAGCCCGTGTTCACATCATCTTTCTCAGTTTAAAGATAACATTTACTAATACCCTTTATACATACACGCACATATATACATGCGTATATGTATATTCATTCCAGTTGCAAAAACATATCTATGCAAAAAACTTCATCAAAAACTACCCAAACTTGAAAAAAAAAAATGCTGTTTTCCTCTTTGCTCCACCAAAGGAAAGAAAAATAAAAGATGTGAGTTGTTTCACATCTCAGTTGTTTAGCAATGAGAAAGAGAGATGCATTAAGAAAGTACATGTTTTCATAATAGCATGATATGCAGCAATAGGATAATATTCATTTTAGTCCAAATATTGACTCTCCCACTTAGATAACCTTAAAGATGAGAGTTAGGAGAATTTTATTTCCCTTCCTTGACAAAGTGAGTGTCATCATCAGCAGTATATGAGGGAGCACAGGGCAGAGGGGGAAAGCTAATGCCACTGGCAGTGGTAAGGTCTAGACTGCTCCTACTTTAGGTTGGAGCTCTAGCTACCAATTCTTTCTGTTAAATAAAGTGTATTTAAAGAAAAGCATAACCCTCTCCTACTTATTAGTCTTGGACATTTTCCTCTCAATCATTGTATTAAAAAAGCCTTTTTATTTATTTATTTAAGAAAATTCTTTGGAGCTGTTGGGGCAAAATAAGGCAAAATAAGAAGTTTAGGACCGGATGAGATCATTTGGACCACATTCACTACGATTTTCTTTTCATGATGTCTAATTGTAATTTCTTTCATTGGTGTTTGTGTTTGCTGCTTTTAAGAATTATGCCATGCCCTTTGCAGAGATACTGGATTTGTCTTCTCTGTACTCCCCATTAAATAGATGCAGACTACATAAAATCCCTCCAAGTTCTCAGATCCCGGAGATCCCTTTATTTCCTCTCCAGGCTGATTGAACCCAGCCTCTCTGCATGCATCCTGTGCCCCAGTTCCACAACCATCTTGGTGTCCCTCTGCTGGACCTGCTCCAGCCTTGTCTATCTCTATTGGGGAGCCCTGAACTGTAGATCACTGTAGTTGTGATCTGTAGTTTCTGGTTAGGAAGGATCAATAACCTCCCTTGCTGTGGTGATCATAGCCTTGCCAACACAGCCCAGGATGCTGCTGCCCTTACTGCAAAGACGCACTGCTGGCTCACGTTCAAGTTGTTGTTGTCCACAAGGTCCTTTTCTGTAAAGACACTTTTGAGCTACTTGATCTCTAGTCTCTACCATTACGTGGGGTTATTTTGTCCCAAATGTGGAACTTTGCATTTGCCTTTCTTGAACTTGAAGAGGATCCTGCCAGCCCATTTCTCCAGCCTGTCTCTCTGAATAGCCCTGCCTGCCAGCAGCCACAGTTTGGCATCATTTGGTAATGAAGTTCTGCAAGAGAGACCAGAGGAAACCATTTCAAAAGCTTTAACAGATTCAAGGTGTAAAACCTTCCCTTCCCTCTCCTCATCCACAGATCCTGCCATCTCATCCTGGATGGCTAGCAGGATGGCCGGGCATGGTCTGCCCTTGGTACATCCATGCCAGCTGTCCTCAGTGCTGCTGCTCCTTTCTCATGTTTCTACCCACCTAGAGAGGTTGTAAAAACATGGACTTCTGAAGGTTTGTCTTTGTTTAAACAGCTCACATCATGATCAGTGATAAAGAATGCTAAACTTTACTTACAATCTTTTGTTTAAGAAAGAACAGTCTCAAAGGAAACACTGCACATTCATATAATAATTTCAGATATCTCTGGTAAAGCCTCCATCTGCCATCAAACACTATACAGTAGACAGTGTATTTCTAATGCAAAAATCACTAGATATGCAAATAAAGAATGTCTGCTGAGAACAAACTGCTGACTATGTTGGTATTCAGGATGATTCTTCTAGAAATAAACAGTAGCAGCTCCTGCAGTACAAAGTGTATCTCGAACAAAATGTGACAGCCCTGAACATAATTCCCCGAGGGATGTAATGAAGGTTAAGAGGACTTTACTTATTCTAGGTTTGACCAACAGGAAAACAGGAAAAGAAAAACCAGTAAAACAAAGTCCAAATCAGATCAAACTGCATTTGTTTACTCTTAAAATAGAGGTAAGTGAGTGTTAGGGGAACCTGTCAAAGGACTGGATGATCTGTGAATATAAAAGCAAGGCAGGGCCATGCCCTAGGGTAGACATCACAATACTGGTCTTTTCTTCAGGCTTGTCAGGTAACACTGTTTTGTTGGGATAATTGCAAGTAAGTGACAATTGGTTGAAAAAATATATGACATGTAACACAATAGTTTACCTTTCAGAAGGCTTTGGTCAGTATGTCGGAATCAAATTAAATGAAACATCTGCACATGAGGGAATGTTTTCTCTTTTGCAGTATAACTGGAGGAAATAACTTTATTTTCATTTTTTTTCCCCAAAGGATAGAGGTGCTATTGTATGGTTGAAATACCGAGTCAGAGACTGGTTCAGGTTCAGATGAGTGGTTTTATTTGATTTCAGTCAAGGCGGATCTGATCTCCAGTGTCTAAGCTGCTGATATGCTAGTCATAGGCAGCAAAATAAACACATTAATTAATATCGAGGAGCTTCATAGAATGAATAGGACACATTTAGGATGCTCATCTCTTGTCTGTAGGTGGCATCAGTGTACTGTATGCAAGTCAAAAATAATTAATTATGCCGATAAATCTTGCTTTCCTGGCTTCTGTTATGAAGTAATCAAACCAAAGAGCTGAGAAAGTACTCTAGTATTCAGGGTACCAATTTCTGAAAGAAAATGCAAGGCAACAGGAAAAATAATGTGTTTTTTGTTTGTTTGTTTTATTTTCTTATAAGTAAACATGGGCTCCCTTCTCACTGTTTGCGTCAGCATTTTTCTTAAATGTTGTCTAGCAAGTGCCCAGAGAGAGAAGTTGAATATTTATCGATTTTTTTTTTTTTCATGTGGGGTTATAGTAGTCAGTTTTTTTCTGGATTCTGATTTACAAAGGCTGAAAGTGAACTTTTTGCTCTAACCTAGAAACTATACAAGTGCTTTTATGAATTCAAAGGGAAGAAGAAATATTTCTCTTACTCTTCTCACCCTCCCAAAAGTGTATGTCTTTTAAAATGGTTAAAATATCAGTGAATAGTATTTTTAAATGACATTTTTAATAGTAGAGGTTATGCCATATTGTAGCCTGTATTACCCATCTAAGTGGGCTGCAGGCACTGGTCTCTTTGAGTGGTGCTTGTGAAATCCCTCTGGAATGCATGCTACGGCTTACCGCCAGGTGGAAACTGGTGACCAGTCAGGCTCCACTTTTGACCTGCAGTGCAACAACAAAAAGATTAGCAAGCTTTAAAATATGCTGAAACATGCTGCCTAACCTCTAAAGGGCATTGAACATGACCCCTAAAATTGCATGGGGAAAAAGTATTGCACAGATGTGCAGCTCATCTTAAATACTACTCACAGAATGAGCAGTAGCAGTGAGACACTTTTTCTCAGCAAAATAAGGTGTTTTGAAAATCTGGGAATCAGTTTCCTTAACAGAAGCTTTTTAACTCACATAGCTAATGGACAAGAAGGATTTGTTAGTAACCTCTATTATATGCTGAGATGAGCAAGGACTTGGGAGAGGACAGGCACTGTCCCCTGGAAGAAATGCTGGAAGAAATAATAAGTCCCTTTATATAGTTTTAAGTATTTAAAGAGTCTTTTTAAACAATCCTTATGCTTTTCAGACCAGAATTCACAATATTTTCATTATTTTGTATTAGACTGAACACATTTAAAGTACACACAAGGTTAATAGATAAGATCAAGGCCATTTTCAGGTTGGTATAGCATGCTATTTCCATCCAGTGTAGTAATATCAAGGGACAAGAAGCGTTCAAGAAATTCTCTGAACTTCTGTGCCAGCACAGTGAGCGTACTCCTTTACACCTCTTTTCCATCAGTTCTGATCCTTTCCCAATGTAGCAATGATCAAAGTTCCCATGCTTGAACCAGTGATTTGCATGGGGAGGGTGAGCAAAGGTACCCTTTGATTTGAGTTTGCTACGCACACAACCAGAATGTATCTCTGCCAGGCAACTGGGCAAGGCAAGTACGTTGGCATATGGTCCTTACTGCTGCTTAATTTTTAGCAGAAGAGAAGTAGACAAGACGGCTGAGGCTTCTACATGCCAACAACTGCATCGAGGAGCACATACTTTACCCTTAAATCCTTTAAAGCCATTCAGTAAGTCAAGTTGTCATAATCAGGATAAAGTCTAAAAGCCAGAAAGGTAGTTATCTCTAATGTTGCTAAACTCTTAGTTGTGTAGACTTAATCAGACCTGCATTAGCTATACATAGTATTGCTGTGGAAGGGAGCTCAGCTCTGTGCTGTCACAGAAAGCTGAATCATATTACAAAATCACTGTTCTGTGTTTGTTAAGCTCTGTGTTATTGGCACCTAGGCTGCTTATTCCCTCTGCTCACTTGAAAGATATATGTATATATTTGTTTTCTTGGTGAAGTTACTGTAAAGAATTTGCCCTCATCCAATCCAAATCTACTAAACCAAAATTTGTCTGATGTTCATTTGACTGACAGGAAGCACTCAGGTTTATAGGTTTTCTTGCCTCCTGGGCACTAAGCTTTTCTAGGTATTCACCGTTTTGTTTAACCTCCTTTGTAAACCTGGACTGTTCAATAATGAATGGTTAGTGTAACATGGCACAAGTCATGAAAATGTCTTTAGTTCATGTGGTATCACTCATTCTCATCAGGTTAAGATGACATTTTCTGCTTTTTCAGCTGCCAAAATTTAAAATACCTTCCTCAAGTAGAAGATCCGTAACTTCTCTTAGGGTTACCATTTCTTAGTATACTGGATTGTGTTTGTTCCTTTTTTCCTTTTTTTTTTTTAGTCCCAGGATAGACAATATTGTCTAGTGTCAGAATTTCCTATTTATAGTTTCATATAGCTTTTACCATCCTGAAATGCCTGGATTGCTGGGACAACTTTAATCTGCTTTTTCTTTCTCCTTACTTGACAGTTAAGATAAATGGCTATAATCTGTCAGGGGTATAGTAGAAGGTAAATTAATTCCTAATAGTGAGCATTTGCTGATTGAAGTGAGGTGGTGTAGACTTTACTTATTTTTTTTCATTGTACCTTGCAGATCTTTTAGGAGTTTTTGAAAATAAATACTGTACCTCTTGCTCCTGAGAACTGTGAATATACCTGTTCAACGTAGTGTCAACAAATGCCCAGTGGCTTATACAGAACACCGGCTGTGCTATATAAATTTATAACAAGTAATTGGGTCAGAGATTGCGGCAGTCTTTACAGAAAGAAAAAAACAGACAGCTTCTTTATAATCCCTGTACACACTCTAGCATAATGGAAACACAAGCATTCTGGTCACAATTTCAGAATATTAGGAGGAAAGATAAATTAAATAAGTGTATTAATTTCTTCTACAATTTGTCATAGCCTTAACCTCCTAGCAGCTATCAGAATGTTGTGTCCTAGAAGCTGCCTGCTTTATTCAATACACTCAGGATTTGAGAATGTCACCAGTGCGGAGGAAGAGGCCCTTCAGTCACACCTGCCAGTCTGTGAAGCTCATAGGGGACTTTCCAATGCGCCGCTTGCATCTTTTCATATAGTGCTCTTGTGCTCAGGTTTCCATTTAGCAGCTCTATTCACCTCACACACTTCTTTTCTATATCCAGAGAGAAAGGATTGTTTTCACAGGAAAACAGCCAAGGTCATAGATCTTCTTTTTCTCGTTAATAAACAGAATGGAATACACTCAATAGAGCAAACTGGGTTATCTACGGAGAAAGGATTTGATTTAACTAGTGCACCAAGTTCTCATCTGGTATAAACTAGCTACATGAATTTACAGCAGGTAAGAAACTGGCCAAAGTACTGCAAGACTCTGACTCTCTCTCACACACACAAAAAGGAAAAAAAAGAAAAAAAAAGTCCAGGCTGATAATGACACACTTGAATTAATAAAATAACTGGGTTGACGATTCTAATTTTGCCTCAGTCATTCATTCTGAAAAGATCATTTTCTAAGTTCATTTATTTGATCACTCTCAATCTTCTGTCTTTGTGTCAGGTCCACTTTCTCCATCACATCTCAGATAATACATGTGTTCCTTCATGCTGCTCTGGAATTTTATAGCAACACAGAATATGCTGATTTTGGCAGCATGCCAAAATATTTAAATAAAACATATATGGCAAACTGCTTAAAATAAGTCTAAGCTACCAAGGTCTGTACCTTTGGTATTATGTCCATATGTTGGTATGCTTGAATATAATAGATGATACGGGGGGCCAGGGTCCCGAACACAAGATAGCAGGTAGATATGGACATATTTTCATGTAGTTATGTTAAGATACTCTAAGATACCCTGAATAACTTCACTTGATTAGATTAATGTGCAGTCACAGAGTAAAGCAAAAGAAAATTAGTGTGAGGATCAAGAAATCTTACAGCTCATTCACTGCTTCGAGACATTGCTGCTGGTCCTCGTTGGCATCTGGCTGTGCCAGAGTCATAGAAATATAGCAGTTCTGCTGCCATCTGCTTTTTTTTTTTTTTTTTTTTTTCTGT
>PTEX01000485.1:118945-217475 GCA_003342815.1 Eudromia elegans
GCTTTAAATCCACATTCATATTAACTTGTATGCATTTTGCCTTTTTTTCTTCAGCTCTGTCGCTATAATTTTGTAATATCATTGACATGACTGCGTTTTACAAAAAAAGTATAAGTGAATCTAAAAAGTGGATTCCATGAATATTTCACTGTTTATAATTAGCAGTGAATGAATTGCTTTGACAGTGTAGGTGTATTGTTTTAGAAAAGTTTTATGATGAGTTAATGGTTTATTTTAAAAACAACAGGATTTTTTTTTTTTTCATCTAATATTCTAAAGTAAATATTTTTTTCTGGTTTCTGATCAGTTTTGCTTTGATTTATTGAAGTAGGTCAGAAACTATAATGGTAAATGGAAGATATCAGAGCAAAAAGACTAATTGCAGCTGTTCATTTTTCACTCAGCAATATTTGCTGAATGAATTTTTTAGCCTTGCTTCAAGTTGCCAGTGAAGATAATTTTGAGACATAAAACATAAAAAAGGTCTAGATCAATCTCACTGTACATGTTTCAACTCCTTCATGCTTTTCCACAGTTTTGAAAATTTAGTCAAGAGAAACCTGGAATATAATATAAAAGTACCAACATGGATCAAACTAGTGGAGTCTCTGTTCAGACCTGACTGAGGCTACTAACGTGTGAATTTGCATAGTTGTTCAGGCAGCTTCTGTTAAGCATTCTTGATCACTTGACAAACTAGGACTTTTGACTGTGTTACTTATTCTTGACTTGACTTGAAAATTATTCTTGAACCCTTTCTTTTTTTTTTCAAAAGGTTCTTGTCTAGCTTTTGCTCAATTGAATAATCAAGTATCTAAGGAGTGAACAATACATACAGATGTGTGCCCATGCATATACATTGCTTGGAGCTGTGAAATAGAACGGAAGTCAAAACTGAGGCCTGCCATACCAATGACAGAAAACTTACACTATTTTTATATATTACTCAGTTGAATAACTTAGGTGATTATTCTTAACTGTCAGCATCTCCTTTATCCCCTTTAAATAATAAGGGGGTTTTTTTATCTTCAGATTTTAAGCTCAGCTATATTATAAGGTTGTTTCCTCTGCTAACAGACTGGATCAAGTTACAAAAAGAAAGGTGTTAATGCTAGGTACTGATGAAATGTAATCTTGCTGCATTTGGAGAAGACAAGAAGCTTTACAAGTGTGCCTGTCAGAAAGGCACTCATCCTTTGAACATCTTCCCTGGCATGAACAGCTTTTTAATTTAATTGACAGATCAAACTGCCGATTTACCACTGGAAAAGGTTACTGTACATCATATAAATTAGTGGCCATCTAGCAACCTGTTTAAGGGTGAGTTTTGATACTGAGTTTATATAGGATTTTGCAAATTAATTATTTCAATTGACCTTAATGCTTCAACTATATGTAAATTATGCATTAGAAGGTCACTACAGAACCGGGAGAGATCAACTCTTCAATCTTGGCTGAACGTAAATTACACTTACACTTACTTTAAATGCCCATAACCCTGCTAGAAATTTGTAAATGGCCTTCAGTGTAAATGAGAAACAGTCTTCTCTCTTAAGATCGAATTTTGACCTAAGAAAGTCAAAGTTTCCCTTTCTCTTTCCTTTTCCCTTTCCTTTTTTCCCTTGTTAAATTATGAAATTTAATGTTATTATGGAAAGAATGTTTTAGGAAAGTCTTTCTCCTTTATGGGCCTCGTTTTATTCAGTACTCTGAAGCTGTTTATATGGAAGCTGGGAAAGACAGATTTTGTAATACTGTACTGCAATATAATATGTAATGATGACATTTGAAATTCTTCTGTACTCTATCAAACCATTATTAAAATCTGCTAATGCTTATGGATGAGAAAGAACAATTTAAAGCACATTTTTTCTGTTTGGTTCAAATTTGTGTTCTAAGATTATTTTTCTTTTTCCTCCCACAACATAGATTATGACATGTCAGAGTAAGTTGTGAGGAACTTTCCATGAGGAAAAAGATTGCTAAGAAATACATCTTTTGGTTATAGAGAGAAGAGCTAAGAGAAAAAATGTCTCTGTTGGCCTCTGGGATAAAAAGACTCAGATAATTTATCTTAATAATTGCAGTCCACTTACTGTAATAGAATAAATATATTCACTCAGAAGAAGGCCAAATGTTTTAGAAACTCTCCTTGGAGTTGTGTTTGAACCAGAACATGCTGGGCTAATAATTTAAAATGACTGTGCTAGGGAGACTCTAGTTTGGTTGCGTCTTCTATTTAATGTGCATCAAAAGACTGAAGGTTTAATGCTTACTATAATGCATATGACCTCCTACAAATTCAAACTATCTCAGATAAATAAGTTAAAAAAAGTAATTCAAAATATTTCTAAGTCAAAGTTCATGGACTTAAATCAAATTATAAACCAGGAATCATAGACAGGTTTTGGCATAGATCGGAAGCAATGGGTCAAATCGTCAAAAATATGACCTCATCACAGAACAAATATGGCTGATATTCATTTTAACTCTTTTGGCCAGGAAACTACTGAAATATGGAAGATATTTCCATAAAAGGGAAGATATCCCTTTTTTTTTTTTTCCAAGTTTTGTACCTTACAAAATGTGTAGAAAAATTCTAATTCTCTGGATAAAGGACTTTGCGTCGAATCTTAAGTGATATCTCATTTTCTGTATCTTTTAAAAATAATTTATTTTAACAGTTATTTGTGTTGTAAAATAGCCCAAAATACCCTGAAGGAATACAAAATTTTCTCCAAAATATCAAGAAAATTCTTGATATAGTTATATATCTTATATACTATTCACGTATACATAGGTGAATATCAAATATCTTTCTGTCTATCTGTCTGCCTATCTGACTACGTAGCATTTTATTTTATTTTATTTTATTTTATTTTGGATTGTGTTTAAGACTATTGTTATTTTTTAATTGAAAATTCCTTCCATATTGAGGTCTGCTTTCTGATTCTCAGAAAAAAATAATTTTCCTGTCAAATACTACCAAGATTTTTTCTGTCTAGTTTTTGTTGTAGCAGAAATGGATTTAATTTTTGGAGACAAATGCTGTGAAATAACTGTACAGATTTAAAAGATATGCACATGCTATTCTTTTAAGTCAAATACACCTTTTTTATTATTATTGTGGCTATTTTTGTAAGAAAAAAAATAACAAGATGGAAATCATCTGGTAGCAAGGGAACTTCACCCAGTTTTTCAGCTGGGTTTGAGGATATCACTCAACATTCTTCAAAGAATATATATTTTTTATAAGTAGTATGATGCAAAAGGTGTGCAAGGCAAAGGTCAGCAGTAGAATGTGGGGCCTTATGGTTTAGAAATATAATAGAGGAAAATGAAGTTCAGAGAGATCATTCAACTACAATAGAGATATAAAGAAAACCTTAGGGGAGGGGGTTGAAAATGAATCATCTAGGCAGGAAGCTGCTGTTATCCTCTGCAACCGTACTTCTTTCCCATGTGGTCAGAAATTCAGAAGGAGTTCCAAAGGCTGCTTGTGTGATATCTCGTTTAATGAATAGGTCAGAGAAGGACAGAAGAAGCCTTTATAATTCTGCACCTGATTGTAGTCAATGCACCATCAAAGACACCTGATGAAAGATGTAAAGTTTCAATTGTTCTCTAAAGACTAAAAAAGGTCTCTGCAGGCGTTTGAAATGAATAGGACTGAGGAAAATTAGAAGGCTGCTAAAGAGTGGACTGCAAACTCAAGGTTCTTGCTAAGGAATAGCTCAAAATGTGATTTGACCCTGCAGTATATAAATATTCTCTTTTCTGTTACATTTCCTACCTAGCTAATTATATGTTTGCTTGCAGTTTGATGTTGCAGATGGAAAAATGTATTGTGATTTTTCTAAAGTGCACATGAAGAGAATATGATCATCAGGCAGAGAGGTTGTACTCTCTTTATAAAATTTAGTGATATTGTGTTCATTTTTCAATGCTGTCACCAGAAAGATACAACCAATGTACAGGAAATCTGAAGTAGTTTTGACTAATAGGATGTGGTAACATTTTTCTTGTATTTAAAAATAAAAGATTTTTTTTCAGTGTATTGCAAGGAATATAAAAGTGATAAAATTAAGAAATTAGATGTATCCTCCTATTGGAGAGATCTATTTTGCTATATTTTATAAAAAAAAAATGAGAAATTACAGTATTGCAATTTGACTATAGTATTAACTAGAATCAAAATAGTAGATGAAACTATATAAATAGTGTGCAAGAGTTGTGACTGGCGTCCCGCAAAATAGTTGGGAAATAAACTGAATGTTATGGTAGGTCTATCATGTTGGTTGCCCTTTGATTCTCTTTTTCTCCTCAAAGATAATATTGTGTTTTATTTTTTTAAAAATAATTTATTTCATGTCAGGATAATCCACAAATATTCTTTCAGGTAAGATTTATTAAAAGAGCTGTCATAATTCATTTTGATCTTGGCTGTAAGCACCTGCCCTTTTATATTTCTGCTTGAGTTATGGATGCAGAATAAAAGATAAGGCAAAAGCCTAATACCTACATAACCAAAAAGGAGCATGACTTCTTTTAAGAAAACATGTCTTCTTCTGAGTATCTAAATGGAAGTCATGTGATAAATGTTGTTCAGGTGAAGACAGAGTTGCTTTACAAATGAGGCGTTTTAAGAGCGAGGTACTACCTTTAGGTCTGGCTATATTCCAAACAGTTGTTTCAGCTCTTAAAGATTTTATTGCCACTTGGTTTCATTTTGTTAATCTTTCAAGTACTGGAAATAAAGACCAGATGAGTCCATGATGTGTCCAATTATCTACCATCTTAAATAGCTCTATTAGTTGAAATAACAGCAAGAATACTCGAGGGCTGTTCTGTGGAAATTGTTGCTTTATGTGGAAAAGGTGGCACATTAGGACAAGTTTTCTTTCCCAAATTTCCTTTTCTAAAATGAAGCTCCCAAACTTAAGTTTGAGTATAGAGGGATCTATAGAGTTACTATGGCTTTTCCTAATAAAGAAGAATAACGTGAACCTTTTGATTATATTGGATGACACAAAAGTAATTTTTTTCATCACAAAAAGTGAATTTAAGAATAACTCTTTAAACTTCTATATTATTCAAAAAGATACATGCTGCCAGATTTCCTATGTGAAATTCGAATTAATATGAAAATTATTATGAAAATTGCTAGACAAGTGTAATGGAAAATGGAATTGTTAAAGTATAGCACTCTTTCTCAAAAATATCTGTCAACAGATGAGTCTGAAAAATTCTTTTATTCAGACAAATCACTTTTGTTCTGTAAAATGACAAATTAACAGACATAGTAGATGTAAGAAGAGCAACAAAATCATGAGGCATCGTAAAAGCACCAGTAACTGAAGAGAGGATCTGAAAGGAGGATATGAGCATGAGAAGATCAATGGGAAAAATTAAACCATAACCATATGTGGAGGTGTTCTGAAATAAAAGGTGTGGCAGAAACACCTTTTTCATAATTATCTTGCTATATGTCTATTCTTGGCCATGTCTTTTTGCAGCATACCTTAACTGTTCTTTCTTGCACTGTAAGGCTGTGTTATATACAAATGAAGTCTTGTTGTAATTAGAAGTCACAATCACTTGGAGCAAGGAAATCTTGACAATTTGTTATTAATTTTGGAACTCAGTGAAACCACATGTACCTTGTTGCCATTCAACTCTGGAAACGGAGATATCCTTGCATCATATAGAAGGTTAAAATATAATCAGAATGTTTTTCAGGATGTTTGGGTTTGTGCTTGCATTTAACGCAACTTTCCTAACCTAACCTTTGTTTTGTTTTAGTGTTTTAAAATAGAATGCATTATGAGATAGAAACAGTAGTAAGAGGTTACTACCTGAATGGGTTATACTGGAGGTTAGCTTTTGCAGTTTGACCAGTGTTTGCCTTTAGAGAGACTGCCATTGAGGAGAGCTCTGAGGCTGTGTTTAGGTGGGTGCCTGGCCTAATCAGGTTTGCTGTCGTCACAGAAAAGCCTGCATAACAAAGCACTGGCATAGAACAAATGTCATCCACTGCATGCAGGCTTTCTATAGAAAAACTTGGTCTCAGTCTAGATGAGACTTGTAAGGACCTTCTCTCTGAAACTTCTTTCAGAACTTGACAGCTTGGATCGTAGAGTCAGACCAGCTACAACATCCGTTGTCATTTTGTACCTGCATAGAGATTTTAATGATGATGATGTTAAACTAATGTGAGGCTGAACCAGTCTTAGCTGGAGGACTTGTTTAAGCATCCCTTACAAAAAACCCATAAAAGTCTTCTTGCCCCTCAAAGTCATGTGCAGCCTCTCTGGATATAAGGGGAACAGTTTGGAATGAATATGAAAAGAGAAAGGAAGATGGGTAAATCAAAAAGCACTGACTGACTGATTTAGGAGTGCTGTTTCTGGGCCCAAGTTGAAGATCACATGCCAAAGAATTTATCCAAATGATGTTTATGCTCTATAAACGCTTTTATTCTCTTCTTTATTGCACACTTATGTTTCTTCTAGTATTATTAAAGCAATTTCTAATTGATGAAAAGAGAATCTTCAGTGTCAATAGGCTTTGGTTCACCTCCAGCAGTGAAAGTACATGACATGGAAAATAAGGTAAAACCACATTCTTGGTTTTACCATAACAGTCATGAGGTTTCTCTGTAGAGTAATCTGTGCTGTAATGCTGGGAATTTGCACTGGCTGTTCATTAGTTCTAGTATCCAAACCAATACCTGAGATACCACATCATATGTTTTTGCAATCACTTTCATGTTTTTTAACATAAAAATTATTTTTATTGCTACCAAGTAATATATTTTACAGTGACTCAAAAACAGTTAAGCTTATGGTAAATTTAAATGGGAAAGAAAAGGGTATTTATTTTTACTTGAACTAAATAATATGTTTTTGTGTGGCAGCAATGAATACACTATGTAGCCTGTTGTCCTTTGGAGCTGTGAACATTGTATTCCCTGTGTTCCACTAGTTAGAAAAAGCTATAGTACGATTCAGACATACACTGATATTTTTTACAGCAACAACTGATCGAGTAGGCCATTGTTGCTTGTGAATTTAACTGAAATATTCTTCTGAATAGCCTTGCTCCCCTCCCGCCTCTTATTGGTTTGAAATTAATTACTGGCGTGGTGACATCTATAAATAGCCTGGGATAGCCAATAATGTCTTCAATCAATAATGAATGAACAGAAAAGTTTAGTTAGGTGCATTTTTTTAAGGGCGTTGCATGACATTTGAGTGCCTTTCACAAAATACAATTTTCCTTGAAATATCACTCTTTTGCCTTTGCAATGTCTGTGCTCTTCAGCCTACCGTATTTTATGGATTTTTTTTTACTATTATTTTTAACATTTTATATTATGTGAGTTTTATAATTTTCTGAAATACATTTCAAATGGTCAGTGTTCAGATGATCCATGTTGAAGTCAAGCACATTAAGATGTTCAAAGACCTCAACTGTAGAGAACTATTTCTAGGTCATAATGCTTTATTGTGCACAATCACAAAATGTGGTGTGCTTGGCAAACTCTACATTGGTTTCTGAAATTACTGTGCTACCAGTATGTTCCAATCAATGAGAACCTCTGAGCCATGAACTTTTATTGATTTCTATTCTCCTGGGTAACATAAGTGGCCTTCCTTAAGTATTCCAATTTCACTATCATGACTTTTTTTTTCTGAAAACGCATCTGAAAAGGATGACAGGTGTTTATATATGCAGTTGCTTTGCTGTCCAACTCTTCTACAGCCTGAAACAAAATCAGGTGCTATGGTAGGAAAAGAAATGATATGATAATCTTATTGATTCTAAGGCCTTTGATTAAGAATCTTATGCAGTAGTGTCTCACTTCTGAAAACCTGTAGTATCATAGTAAACCTGTTCAGTCTTTATTGAAATGCTTATTTTGTCATTCTTTCAATTGCAATATAATATTTTAATTACTTTAAAAGGAAGAAGTGACAAAATAAAATTGTAGTTATACTACTGCATTTTTTTTTTAAGATAGTAATTAGAAGAGGGTATGGCAGCTTTACAGATCAATCCTATTCAGTTATGCTAAAGATCATAGGAACCATGACTATCTACCAAACAACTTTCTTGATGCATGGGATTCAGTGAAATAATCATCTAATAAACCTTTTGCTAGACATGTTGACAATGCCGAAGTAACTACTTTGTAAAAAAGTAAAACTTATCATGAAATTTTGAAATCTGGATTTTATTTCTAATTCCGATTGAAGTTTCTTCAAATAATTATTTGCTCGTCTTGAGCAGAAGAAAAGCTAATTGAATTACTTCTTTTTTTTCTTTTTCCATTTTTTTTCATATGTGTTGAGGAAGATCTCATAGCTACTGGAATGCATTTATTTGAGGTATTTTCACTCCTGTAATCTGGTTGATAAGGAAATCTTAGAAGAGAAATGGAGTGAATTAGCTTCCACAGGGCTTTGCACTGCACAGGTTTTTCTGTGTGAATGTAACTGCACTGCTCAGAGGTTCACATTTGCTCATTTAAAAGAAAGCTGGATATTTCAACATGAATAATTAGATGTCTCCAGCAGGACTTGGTCAAGGTCACAGAAAGTCTGTGAAAGAGTAGGGAATTAGACTGAGAATTTTCTTAATTCTACATCAGATCTGCAATCATGGACTGCCTTTGCCCCCAGATGCTCAGTCAATCCCTGTCTCTGCCAGAGATTTGCCTCATCACAAGTCTGTTAATAAATTTGGCAGTGTTCCACAAAAAGGTTTACAGGCACATGTACTAAACTGTGGGCATCAAAATACCTACTTTGGCAATGACAGTCATCAGAAAATTTAACTAGGATCCTGAAGTTCTGCTTCTATACATGGGCAAAATTATCATTATCTCAGGCAATTTCACATTGAGCAGCTAATTGATTATGTCATGTCAAATGCCAACCATGATCCTTAAATTAGGTTTTTCTTTTTACTAAATCCTCTGAGGGCCCTGACTGAAGGCCTGTTCTCAATACATCTATCAAGCACTTTCTGGATGAGCACCACACCTAAAATAATGGTAACAGTCACTTTTATTTTATAAAAATGGTAATAATTGCCACTTACTCTGTTATTCTTTTCCCTAAAATAATTGCTGACTAGCTTAGTATTGTAATGAAAATTCCATTACTAATCCAGAAATAAGTATTTTACCTGTGTTTTTCTGTGGTGGCTTAGAGCAATTTTAGCAAAGACTCTTCTTACTTTATTTCTGTTATATGTTGTATATAACAGAACAAAGACCATTGAATTGAATTATTGAAAGTATTCTAAGTGGTTTTCTGGAACAAATTATGATGATCTGAAAGTTACTTACTATAATATGTATGAAGCTGTATATATACATAAGAATATATAGGTATACATATCAGCAAATAGATATATAGCTGCTATGACTTGAATATTAACAAGTCTAAAATGAATGTAAAAAAATTATTTATTTATAATTATAGGCATGAAATATAGAAATAATATTACTGTGGATAAAGATCTCTTTCTGTAGCTTTTGCATAAGATAATTTTTAGATTTTCATTATTGATGCAATGTATTTTCAAGTGTTTTAAACCATTTTCAAGTACAAATTACAGTGTTTTAGTTTTCATTTGTGTCTTTGACTTTTGAGTTCTTATACACATCGGCTTTACAACCATTGACATTTGTATTTTAGAGTTACAAGTTGCTTGTTAAACAAACTGATGGATCCTATATAGAGTTCATCATAATCAAGAAGAAAAAAGTAACTATTGTAGATTTGTTTTCATTATTGTTTTAGTTAAATGGTTTGCTTTTCACTTCTAATGACTTCCAAAAATATCGTAAAGTGAAAACACAGTTACACCTAGAAAAGATTTTATGTCAGTTTCTTCCTTTTTCAACCTCTTTCAACAGATTATTTAAGCAAGCATATATCACTTACCTAATTCTTTGATTACCTGGTAGTGAAAGCTCATTCACAGTCCTAGTGCAATCTTTAGAAATACAGAGGCAAGTTCTTTTCAACCATAAAACTGATTCATCAGAGAAAGTAACAGTTGTGCTGGATAGTAGTATTGTGAAAGGGTAGAGTAGCTATTAATGGAGTGGCATAAAGGTAAGCACAAAGGTAAGTAAGGTAACATATGGTGCTGGCATGAACTGCAGAAGTCATACTGACAACAAAGAAAATTAAAAATTCAGGAACAGAGGGCAGTCAATTAATTGATCTGTAAATTACATGACATTGTGATGAATTTTTTCTCTCTGCATAATATATGCTTGCATATTCTTTCCTTACTTTAATCTTCTCATTAGAATAAGTTAGCCTAAAGGTCAGAAGTGCCTGGAAATACAATTTCTGAACCAATAGTAATGTTTGACTTTTTTATTGTAACATTGCGAACTTGCATTTTCTTTAACTTGAATAATATAAAGTTGTCTATCCTATGGCATTGTGTTGTCCATCATTTTGCTCACAGAAATATTAGGAAAATACTTATTATTTCATAGCAAGAAAATCCCATATGAGAAAAGGAGATTTTTTTTTTCCACTCAGCTTTTTTAGACAATATCTACCGATCACTAAAATATGTTCACATATATTACATCAAACAATCCAGGAACATGGTAGTGTACCCAGTGTAGATGGAGATATCCTTTGCATGAAGACTGCTAAAGATATTTTGTTCTGTGATATAGTATAGTATAGTATTTTTAGATATCTAAAGATATACTATACTGTGTTCTTTCCTAAATGCATGTACTGTACTGAGCAAGTCTGGATATGTGCAGGCCTCTAAAAACTAGGCAGTATGCTAACTTGAAATACACTGGCCTCGATTTCCTGGATGTCTCATCTGGTGTTCTTTCACCTAAACTTAATTAAGATTTTTACCTTGCTTTCAAACTAAGGATGTGCTCAGTTGCACATACTTGCATTTTGTCAAACACAGGTGTGTTTTTAAGTAGTTCATGTTCACTCTGTGTGTATGTGTTAATGAATTTTTGAATATGCAGTGAAAATACCATAAGATATCACAACATATCACAAGCAGCTCTGTCTAAAGTAAAAATAACAAAAAGGATTTTATTATATTTGTATTTAAATATCTCTCCTGTCAGAATACTTTTTTTTTGCACAGTACATTTTCTGGGATTACTCATTTAAGAGTCTTTTTTTTTCCTTATGTATTAGGCAAATGATTGCATAAGTTTATGTAAAGAATTCTAACTGTAAGATTGGTGAGAATGTGAAAGCTGGAAGTGTTGTAATTAGTGAAAAGCAAGTACGTCTGATTGTTTATCATGTTCTTCTACACTCTTTTTACAGTGAGTTGTGGCAGGGGTAGCTTACAATATTTTCTACTCAGATAAATTTTGTACCTTTTCAAACCTCTTTTTTGAAGGGCTAGTTTTCTTCTTGTTCTCTATCTCTTTTTTTTCATAAAGAACACAATTTGAGGGCATGTTTTTTAGAGCTTTTATTTTGCCTTCTCTGCTATAAGAAAAAATAAATCTTCTGACATTTATTCCCACTATCCAGATATATACACTGTCAACCAAAAAAAAAAAAAAAAAAGAGCAAAACTGCCATTCTCTACCTTAGCCAAGTGTCAGCAACCACAGAAGTAATATTGATAAAGTTTTGGGCTGATTCAGATTAGTTTAGCTAGAAGTGAATATTTTTGCCGTATGCATCATTTTAGCAGTCACTCTCCAATTATTGAAAGAAATTGCAGGCTCCTTACTTGAGAAATCAAAGTCATGAGTTAACATTATTTTATTTACATTGTCACACTGATTTCTTCTATGAAAGAACAATGCAGAGCAACAGACAAAACCCATGCCAGTCCTGTTATTTGTGCTTATACTCAAAAGATTGTTTTCTCCTTTGGTGTAGTTTGACAAAATGTGTTGCCATGACAGTAATAAATACATTTTGTAGAAACCTCCCACGCAATATTTTGTCTACTGAAATTTTTGTATTTTCCAAAAACATCTGTAAACCCTATTTTTACTACATTAGAGAATGTAGTTACAATTCAAAGATGAGTTCAAAATCAAAGTGAGATCAATGGCTGCATTGATATTTTTGGCCAAATCTATGTAAAATTTTGTATAATGCTGTTGCATCTTTATTTCAATTTAACTAAATGGCTTATTAGAATGCCAGCTTGCAAAATAGCCCAGAAGTTAGGACTATACATTTTAATAGCAAGCATTTTTATTATTGTATCTTATGTTCAGTCTCTCCCAAAGTTTTATTATTTCAAACCCAACCTCTCTTGATTTTTACACCATATTTATTCAAACATTAACCACAGATGTTTTCCTTCAACAGCTGGCTCTGCTGATTAGCTGATCATTCTATGAAGTGCTAGGAATCTGCTTACTCACAAGTCACAGCAGATCTTCCTGGACTTTTGCAGACAAACCTAAGTTCATTTTACTTGGACTCAGAGCTGGCTAAAAGCCAGTAAGCTTCAATCCAAAAGCCGTGCATCTTTGTTAGTCTGGTGCCATTCTCATTAGGATTACTATATTAGCTTGAGCTCACAGCTATCACATCAGCTTGCTGTTTGGCAAGCATCCAACTTGGAGCGCAGGCGAAGGAGATGTGAAAGACCCAGAATATAATATTAAAAATTAGTGAAGTTCACATATGGAATTTACACAAGGCATTAAAAATCCAAGTCTGAGGGTTAAATTTATGCTTCTCGCCTCATATTGCTATGAGTTTGACCTCTATAAAAGTAAATAAATAAAAATCAAGTACCCATTCTATACAGATGTTAAGAACTGATGAATACAGTAATGTTATTATGAGTTTATAACTGTGGTTAAATATGTTAGCTTTTCCAACTACAAGTTCAGGCATTTATAAGCCTAGCTTTAGTCTAGTAAGACACAATGCTTCTAGTGTGTCATTTGATGTATCCCAGAGTATTTAAGAGATTGGAGATTTGCACAGTTCTGGAGCAGCAGCTGTTGACCAGGTGTGATACCTGATGGCATCTCAAACAACTATGTTTAAACAATGGAATCAAGTCCTTAACAAATACAATTAGTAATGTTTACAAAATGATTCACCTGATAAAATGCAGTTTTCTGCTTTTTAGACTTCAGTGACATAATCACTACATCTGCGATGTAGTGTTCCTCAACAATATGATGCTGGAGACATGCACAAACTACCACATATGGCACTGGAGCTACAGGGTACTCGTATGTATCTGGAGCAGTAGTTGAGAGGTATTATATATATCTGAATTCAGGTCTCCTAAGGGCTGACAAATATTTTAAAATTACATTTTAAGGATTGTATTAGCAAGCAAGACTTAGTTCACACAGATATTTTATATTACTACTCACGTTTTCAGTACAAATTCTTTGGCCTTATTTCAAAGGGATGACTAAATTGATTATCTGAGGAACATTTTGGATTAACTTGAAATGAATTAATTTATTTGGCTCACTGTTTTATGTTATATCATCTTACCTTCTGGCACTTCTGTGTGAGTGCATGGAGGGTAGGGGTTAAGTTCAGACACGTAAGTGTGTATGGCCCAGAACTTGCAGAGTATTAAAGCCTGGTGCCCTTTGTGATACCTCACAGAAATGAAATATCTGCTCAAGTGTGCTACAGGAGCCAGGGGAGAGCGATGCCCATCTGGGCTGGCATGTGGAAGCCAGGTAGGATATCTATAGCATCTCAAATAGCACCAGATGCTATCTTTAGGTAAGTGAATGAAGTGCTAGATGTCTAAATTTGGGGTGGTTATCAAAGCTCTTCTGGGGACATCTTCAAGCTCTTCAGGGGACATCTCATCTACAGAGCTGTTTGTTTCTAATCTAAGGACTAGAGAGGAGTTTCTCTCATGCTAATGTAGACACCTCAATTTGGTCAGCTGAACAGTACTGCGGACTTCATTGTCCGTATTGATGAGAGCTACGTGGCTGTCATGGGGTAGGGGTTACTGATGAGCCTTAACAACAGTGCCTAGTGCCACTGGGGACACACTGGGTATTTTGCCTTTGTGTGTTATGCCATAAGGGTGCAGGTCTCCTTTAGCTCCTCCAACAGATCTGAAAGGTGTATGGTCTAAGTTATCCTACGCTTTTAAATATAGGTAATTGCTTGTGTGTGAGGATTTGAACTATATCTTAGATGTCCTCCTACTCCTTCTTGGTATAGTCGACGAAGAGAAATAGCACTTCTGGGCATAGTTGACCTCTTTCTAAACAAAGAAGTGCCTCTTCCTTTCTTTTGATTACCAAGGAAGGCTGAACAATTAGCTCAGTTATAGTTAAGTGAAAAGAGCTAAAGGTTTTTCAGAAAGAAGTTAGCTGATTATATACCAGACCAGTGGTTGCCAAGATTATGACTGAATGACCATGATATTTACATGATAAATTTGTGAATGTAAACTCTGAAGAGACTGTGTAGCTGTCAGTATTCTTCCATTACTTTTTATGTTCCATAGATCTCAATGTAAGCTGAATAGCATAAGACAACACAGGTGGCAGAAACCATTCCAGAAGCCATTAAAACCTAATAAGCACAGATTAGAGAAATGCAAGCAGAAGTCTACAATCAGTGGCTGGGAGGAAAGGTTTATGCCAATAATCGTTTCCTCATCACAGGTTTCTCAAGTCAGTGTCGATACATAAACTTTTCAAAATACACTTTCCAGAGGAATACAGTTAGTCTCATCTTGCTATGTCATCAGTTTCCATGTTTACAGGTATTTGTTCCTGTGGCTTATCTCTTTCACATATGAATCTTGCTATTGTGGTGACCCTTAACAATTTTGCTTAAAAATATCTCCCAGTACTATATATTGATCATATTGATATATTGTGATTTGTAGCTAAAAAAAGGAGGTCAAAACTGAAAAAGATTAAAATACTGTGCCAGATATAAAATATAAATTATATTCTTGAAGCTGAGGTCATCCTTGTCAGGGTAGAACCAACAAAGAAAAATAATACATATTTGGCACTATATATTTGAAATATTTCTGCAATTTAATATATAACTTGACCTAGTTAAAATATATTTGGAAATTGTGCCAGAAATTGCAGCCAAGAAACATTGTTAAAATCTTGATTCATGGTTTTTATTTTCTTAGGGATTAATTACATTACCTTTAGGTTAAAAATGAAAAAGAAATGATAAATATCCTTGAAGACTGAAGAAAGCTTGGAGGCCCATTTGTTGGTGATAGGTCCCTCTTTCCTCCCATTTTATATCAAGTCAGATCCAAATGAAAAAGTACATTTACTGTAGCTGTAACAGAAAATAAATCTCGACCACATATCTATATTTTATTATGGATTCTGTTTATCTGAATGTTTGATAAATACCTATATATATATTTTAAAGTTTCTGTTGACATTCCTATTTCTGTCATCTCATATAAATTTAAAAATTACAGTAGCACCTTTTCCTCCAGAAAAAATAAATTTGATTAAATTGGTACACTAACAGATGACAGTTTAATTTTTTTTTTTATTTATTCAAAAGCTTAATGAAAGCACACATAAAAAGAGAAATAATGGTCCAGTGATTAGGTGACAGTTTCAGAACTGAGAAATTTGGCTTCAGTTCATTGTTTCATACAGACTTCCTTTGTTGCAATGGAAATGTTTGATTGGCAAAAAAGATTTTTTATTATTTCTGAATTTACATTACTAAAGTGATTCAAAGTGTTCAACGGTGCTTCCCTTTTGGCCTGCCATTCCTAAAAGTTGCTAAAATTCTAGGAAACATAGTTCGGGTGGAAGATCTAAACCAGCATGAGCAGTCTGAAAATTCTTCTCACCATCTGATCCCTTCTGCTGAGGGGAACTTGGGAGTTCTGGTGACAACAAGTTGACCATGAGCCAGCAACGTGCCATTGTGGCCAAGAAGGCCAATGGGATCCGGGCCTGCATCAGGAGGAGTGTTGCCAGCAGGTCAAGGGAGGGGATCCTGCCCCTCTGCTCAGTTCTGGTGAGCTGCACCTGGAGTACTGCGTGCAGTTCTGGGCTCCCCAGTACAGGAGGGACATGGAGCTCCTAGAGAGGATTCAGCAACAAGTGACCAAGATGATCAAGGGACTGGAGCACCTATCATATGAGGAGAGGTTAAACAAGCTGGGCCTGTTTAGCCTAGAGAAGAGAAGGATGAGAGGGGATATAATCAATAGGTATAAGTACGTGAGAAATGATTGTAGGGAGGAGGAGGCCAAACTCTTCTGAGTGGTGGCCAGCGATAGTACAAGGGGTAGTGGATATAAGTTGAAACACAGGAAGTTCCATCTCCATGTGAGGAAGAACTTCTTTACTGTGAGGGTGACGGAGCCCTGGAACAGGCTGCCCAGAGAGGTTGTGGAGTCTCCTTCTCTGGAGACCTTCCAAACTCTGTGCCATGTGCTCTAGGGGTTCCTGCTGGAGCAGGAGGGTTGGACAGAGAATCTCTAGGGTCCCTTCCAACTGTAAGGATTCTGTGATTCTGTGAGAGCAGTGTGGCCCTCGCCTGAAAAGCCAATATTGGTGCAGATGCAAAAATGGGTAGTGGATCGAAGTCAGGAGAGAAAAAGAAGGGCTAATGTGAGGAGACAGAAATAGAAATGACTGATAATAATCTGTAGAGGCCATTAGAGAATAAGAAGCTACCAGAAAAAATAAGCAGAAGTATATTTACTCTTTTACATAAAAGATGTCTAGGCAACAAACTCAACGAACTTGAGTACTCTCCTTTTTTTCATTCCTACTGGTTATTTGTTAGTGTACATTCTACTTCTACTGCATTGACACTACACCTCATTCCAGGATTATCTCAGGAAGAATTGCATCTTTAAATGCCTGCATATCCCCTCATGGTCTATCCCCACATAACCTTAGCTTCATGCCATAGTGATACACCTCTGGGAGGTTACCACCTATTTCCCACACTATTTTGGTCTTATTTTAAAAATCATAGTAAATTATACATGAGGGCTACAGGACATTAACAGGGCAAAATGAAACTCCAGAAACAAGTTAGTGTGATGGGGATATAGCCAACCTTTTCTAGATAGAGTTAGTCCTTAGCACTGTGGTTACAAATCCAGTAAGTGCCATAGGGCTTACGGCCATCAATCAGTCCTGACCTTTTTATTTAGCAAGATGAGACAGGCATCTAAACTCTTGAAGAAATCACAAGAAATGTCATTTGGGTATATGAAAAGGGTAAAACACTAGTTTTCTTAAGAGTCCTTCAGCCAGAAAGAAAAGCATGCCATCAGTTTGGAAAAGCCTTCCATGAGCTTTCAGGACTACAGGCAGGAATTCTGGCAACAAGATTGGATTTTGCTCAGTTACTACTAGGAATTAAAAATAAAATGATTACTCTAATGAATTTTGGCTATCTGTGGAGTTAAAAGTGTTACTGTGCTATTCAAATAATAGGAGAAAATACAAGTGGATTTCAAGGCTATGCCAAGTAAGATTGTTAAATATTCATGCACTGAAAGAAAAAGAGGTGGGCTGAAATAAAAAATAGCTATTTCCAAGGATGAAATACAGAATAAACTCATGAGCAGGAATGAGTAGAGCACACCTCTAAAGAAGTGGTGTTAGCTTCATGGGACAAATAAAGCAAAGACTGAACAGAAACAGAGATTATAATTCATATCCCTGTAGAGTATATTCAAAGATATCAAAAATAAGTAATAATCAGAACTTTTGGGAGTTTTCTGAGGAAAAAATGTAGAATTCAAGGCTAGGTATTTTTCTGAGGGACACATTTTCTTTATGAAGCAGTTTTGAAGTCTCAATGATTTTCAGAGAGTGAATCACAAATTAGACTTTATTATTTCATAATTAAATTCTGAAGATTATTACATCAATATTATGAAGTTTTATTATTAGTCACTCTAAAAGTTTTTCAGAAGATTTATTTGAAATGAGTACCTTGAATACCTTGAATAGAGAAAGTATTCACTACTAACTTATTTTATTTGAAAAATATTAGTAGGCTGGAGACAAGGACCATTTTACTAGCAAACATACACATGTAGATATTTTCCCAAGAATATGCACTCTGCAATTCTGAAAACAACTTGAGATTAAAATATTCCTGTGGTTTTGAAATCTCATTTGAATGATTTTTAGTGAATTTATTCTAATTCGTTCCATCCAGGAGGTATATGGGTGTCAATATGGAGAGTCATCATTTCATCCAGCGATAGGTGCTAAGTTTCTCTCAAGAGGCTCTTGTTTCTCTGAGCTGCCTGTAGGGGAAATTTAGGCAACAGACTTCTTATATTTAAATAGCTAAAGACCAGTTAGAGGAATCCCAGTGACAACTATTTTATCATCTTTCTTCTTCTGAAAGGGACATTCTCAGAGGAAAGCTAAATCATATTTGTTTAAAGTCTCTATTTTGTTAAACTTGGGCAGAACACGAAGAGAAAGGTGAACTGAATCACTGCCACACTTCCATTGTAATATTGACACAGTGGTGTGAAATGAAAAACAATTAATGAGGTTCATGTGACATTCCAATTGAACCACTGTTTTTATTAGGAGGTAAGAAATGTGATCCTCTTTGCTTTTCTGTACAAATAATTTTTAGTACTGTTGTCCACTGAGCTTTTATCCACTAAAAATAAAACACATTCAACTACAGCCACTCACCTCTAAAAAGAATATAATAAAAATGTGAATTGACTGAAATATATGAAGAAAAATGCATGAAAAGGGAAGCCATTAATAAAAAACAATGAGTTATCCTTTTTAAGAAACATTAAAAGGTGGTACTACAGTATTCATATATGCAAGAACAAATATATCCTTTTGGGTGAAAATGCTGTAGGAAACATTCAACTGCATTCTCAAATGCATTTTTAACCCTTCTTATGTCTCTTGTATTGTGTTGCAGTGTGTACATAATTGCCTACATCATTCCTATTCTGACTTATACTGGAAAAATATAATCTAAAAATATTTTTCTCCATGTATGCTTAATAAAATTTGAGATGAAAGATGTATGTCTTAATAAGCCACTTTGAATATCTCTGTACTGACTTCACACATCCCTTCAGCCTCCTCTAGACTCTTCAGCTGATTATTCTGCTGTGAGTGACTTCTGAAATCGGAGCTCTTCATACATATGCCAATATCCTTGAGAATAACTTTATTTAAAGCACATATTCTTTGTGCCCAGTTATGAAACACTTTAAGAATTAACTATCATGACTATTAGGGAGGGCTGGAAGTGTCAAAAGTTAAAGTAGACATATTTGTCTTGCATATAAGGCTAACTAAGGATCGGAGCAGAACAGAGAACTTACACAACTTCAAATATTAAAATATGCTAAAAAGAGCTTAATTTCCCATAAAGGTTAAGTAACTCTAGTACATAACTGGCATTATATTGGTTGCTGTTATTTGCTAGAGTACAGATTGCTGTAGAGCTTCTGACCCGTAACTCATATTTGTTCTTCATTTGTGCCACCTACCATGCTCTGCGAGGTGTTAATGCAACTCTTGTTATGCAAATGCAGTCTGTGAAGGTGCTCTGAATAACAAAGCTACAAAACCAGAAAACAGTTGGTATCCGAACAAATTTGTACTTGCTGAGAAAACTCTTTTTCAGCAAAATACCTTGTACTCTCTGTAGAAAAATAAAGCTGTCTGAAATTGTGTAATAATATAGCCAGGGACTGATATTCCTGCCACATATATATATACATGAAGTCATCATGTTTACATAAGTAAAAGTGGTTTCAATAAGAAAAGAATTATACCCTGTATATCCGGAAGATAATGGTACATTCTGTGGGATTTTTAAGTTTTGAAAGCTGGTCTAGTTTAGATAAAAATTATTTATTTATAAAAATCTAAACCTACAGAATTAATATTAAGCACATAGGAATCATGAAACATTTTGAACCAAAAGAGTCGTGTCTTGAATATACGTCATCAGCTCCCAATTTGCAGCATCTTTATTCATATACATTTAAATAAGCTAGTATGACACAATGACTCTAATGCCATAGGGATAGATGTGTCATTTATTAATTAATGTATTTATTATTAATCCATCAATCTTTTGCTATCTCTGAGTATTACTGAAAGGGTCAGTAAAAAACACCTTCACCTCTAAAGAGAATTTCACTGCTGAGAAAAAAAAAAGGAAAAAGTCTACAAAATGGCTCATGTCAGTGCCTTTGCTGAAATTGCATTTCACACTTGGCATTACACTGCAGCTTAGGCCAATTCCTTCATTTGAGCCTTATTTGCTGAATGACCTTCTTTTCTTTTGTGGGTAATGATATTCAAGTTTATTATCTCCTTGATAGTCCTTCACCATAACTTACCTGTCATTTTGTGCTAATTTTCCATAAATTAGCTCTGAAAAAACAATAACAAATCAATAACAAATAACGGTTTGGGCAAGTGCACCTTTGACATGTGGTTTGCAGTGTGGTAGTTCCCACATGGCTGCCATGCAAATATTGACCATGTCAGCATTGTGTCAGGTATCAGTCCCCAAAATATCAGGTAAATTTCAAGTCTGCAGAGGATACCTTGGATTATATGCTGAAGGGTCAGGGTGGAGAAAATATGAAATGTCAGGCTTTTCTCTCCAATGTTTGGTGTCCTAAATAGTGCCATAGCTACCTGAGGCTTTGGCCAATTTCAAGTAGAAATATTTTAGCACCTGATACAGAAGCAGATTTCTCTGTTTGAAACTAATTAAGTTTGACAGCTTTGGATTTTAAAGATGTTTGTGTTGTTTCCAAGATATTTCTTTTTGTTTTGCCAGCTATCCCCAATAAACATTTATATGCTTGTTTATGATAACTAATATCTCTCATTTCATTGCTCCATTAAATTGAGGTGCAGTAGAATTATTAGGGCTGTTAGAAGATTTCAAGAATACTGCAAGAAGTAGAAAATGTTGTTGTCCTTAGTTATCTAGATTTAGTGCACTTGCATTTGACTGTGGTTTAGTTATTTTCTAATGTAATAAGAATTTATTTTCTCAATTTTAAACATGTGACTTACCCAAGGCACCTAGTTTAAATGAAATATTTGTCTCTAAGCTCACCTTCAGTTCTTTTCTCTTCAGTGGAGCTTGCAATTACTAGACCACATTTATTTGTTAAGGAGCATTGCAGATTGATAGCAGTTCCCTGTCAGTGTGGTGTTTTTTTTTTTTTTTTTGCTTCCGTGGAGAAGTGGGAGATTGACAAATTCTGATTTCCTAGTTTAATTCTTTGTTTGGAAAAATATTACTGTTACTTGAGGTGTTTTGTCGTGCTCTTTGTAGAGTTCCTTTTGCATCATGCATAAAGAATACTCTCTCTTCCCAGAATTTAGGAGCATTATGCTGTGAAAGGCAGACACAGATAACTAATAAGTTATTATAGTCATTATCATTAATTTACATGACTCCTATTTTTCATGTTATCTTTCCAGTAAGAACCTTTCTTGTTGTATTTCAGAAAAAGTGTAAAAATTACATTTTGAGAAAAAAAAAAACCCTGAGGCTGACAATGCTGTACAGATATTATTTTAACAACTGAAAATAACAGCAGCTATAATGAAATGGATTTACGCTTTCATAGTACTTGAGCAGAATTATTCAAGAATTCTTTGACTTAATGTGGATTACTTCATTCAGATGATATCCCAGAAAGACAAAAAGGAAAATCATCAGTAAAAGATACTATTTTAGAATCATTTTATACATATATAAAAAGTTTGAAATAGATTATCCTAATGAGTTATGCAGATCCAGTCAAATTTGGTATATTTGAAAACTGTCACAACTGTGATATTTCATCAATATTAGGTGTGATCAGAATTGATTTATTATGCTAAAAAGAAGCCTTAAAACTTGGATTTCCAGTGTTTGGAATATATTACTCTGATGAAGAAAAAAAAAAGCTTTAGTAGTTTCTGTGTTAATTGAAGGTCTTTGTGAGAAGGATGCAGTCTTACTTAATTTAGACATACAACTTTCAGTGAATTTCAGGTGCCTAGTAAAGCAATCCTCTTAAACACATGGACATGCTACATATATAGTGATGGGAAAAAATAAATGATGCTTTTGGAATTCTCCAAGTGGAGATCAGTATGCCTAACTAAGGCCCTCAGGGCTACATATTTATGTCCATTAGCACTTATTATTGACTGTTAAGAATTTATTTTTAAAGGACATGATTGAACATCCAAATTATGGAGAAATGTCTTCTAATCAGTAAAAATCTCTTAGATTTTGGGGTTTAAAGATCAGGTAGGGATTCTTCTGAGCACTTAGAAGAACAACTTTAGCATTAGAACAGAAATAAAATTATTAGGCTGATAGATCTCATGCAGTGCGAAAGACAAAGATCTAGATTACACTTGAAAATTCATTGAGACACATTGTGAAGGATTTTGTTACTTTATTATTTCCCTGATGTGATTTCTCATATTCTAGTAAATTCAGTTCCAAAGAAAAAAATTTTAATTAAATATCTATTTGAAAGGAGGATTCCAAAGACACATTTAGTTTTCAAATGTGGACATACTTTAAGGCTGAGCTGCATTCTTTCCTTTAACAAGGCTGTTATAGTCATTGAAAAAAATATGCATAGATGTCTTTTACTAGATACATTTTAGCCCAAAAGATTGTGAGAAAATATATCTAAAGCACAAGTAAGATAATTTTTAGTAAGTTCCTTTCCATATCTTTTTTTCCAATAAATTTAATGAGTATGCATGCAATTTTTTTAAAGTATCACCTAAATTTCAGATCTTGAAAAAAATGCTCATTCAAACATACAAAGCCATTTTATTTTATTTTAAAAGTAAAAAGTATTTTAAATATTTGTTTCTGTGCTACATTGAATCTGTTTTAGAAGTAGTACAAAAGCTGGTGACTAAGTTCAATATAGTTATTATGGGCTTTAGATTTTTATTTTATGAGGCTTACTTTGCAATGCTATCTACTCTTACAAAACCAGCCAACACTCCTGTGCAGATTCCACAAGTTTTTGAGGATTGCAGTGATTCTTTGATTTGTTCAGATGTTAGTTAAATTTTACTCCACTAAATACCCTGATTCATTTGTTACTTCATTTGTTACTGCATGTAGCAGTACTGCATGTAGAAACTGACTTTGTATGAGTATTCAGGTAATGGTTAATTTCTTAATAGTTGGAATTATATAGGGTTCTGCAGTAATGAAGATGCTAACAAAAGCTGGCATAAACCAGCAATTATCAGCAATCATAAAGCAAATAGTCTATTAAAAATAATTTTGAAACTTTGAAATAACTTGAAATTAATTAGGCACACTGCTACCATGTCATTTTTAAATGCAGTGCAAATATATACATAGAGGTGTTTCCTGGTCTCACAAAAACGACCAAACATCCTCTCCCTACCCTACCCTCAAAATGTGTCTCTGTATAGTCATGGCAACTATAAGCAACCTGAATCTCCTTCAGCAGTGATATCTCATACACAAGTTGTAAGGTAATAAAGCTATAATCTCAATATACTGATCCTGGAATAGGGATCATTGAGCAAAGTAACATAAAGACACTTGAGTAAGGCAAGGTCAACCAGGCTTAGCATTGACCTTAGTCCAAGATGATGTTGGTAGATGTGATGGTAGCAGCGGGTAGAAAAAAATCAAAACAAAGGGAACATCTGAACTCTTTAAGTGTAGAATATCACCAATTTCCTCAGGAAAGGCTTGGCTGACAGGATAATTGGGACTATGCTGGATAACAGCAGTGATAACACACTTCTTACTGCCTTAATATGAATGCTTTCCAAATATCTAAAAGCAGAGGAAGCAGCAAGTTTGAATCCCAATATATATCCTTGTGTTCCCTGTGGCTACTGATCTCCACACAAGTTTGTTTACTTTTTAATGTTGCTTTCAGAACAGTCATATCATTAATATCCAGGCAAACATTGTTTACTTCCTTCCATCAGACATACTTAGTTCTCCTTTCCTCCATCAAGAAGCTATAAACACTGCTAATACATGTTTGTGTCTGGCAATTCGTGGTGCCAAGAAAGCCATGCAGGCTCTTCCACGCTTGGGAGTGATTATTTTGTAATATTTTATGTTGTTTGTTTCTTCGCCTTTCTGTGCTGAACTATTACTACAATGAGATTCAATTGAAATGATTGTACTGTTTCCTAAACATTAGCATGGGTGAAGTTAGAGGTTTGATGTAGTTATATTTCTGCATGCATTCTGATTCTAACGCACATCTGTATACCAGAGTTAAACTTTCATTAATAAAATTGAAGAAATGTCTATTTGAAAGCTTTAAAGTTAGTCCATAATTCATACATTTATTAACTTTACCTATCAAAATGTTGCCCTAAATAAAGTTGGCTTTACTTGAAAATATTTGTTACTGAACTAATACTGAAGTAATGTAGAGATGAGACATATAAACCCATATTTAACGAGTGGCAGGTTTGAATCAAAATAGTATGACCAAAGGGAGATTAACACTGGGGAAACTGGATCCAGATCAAAATATTGTGTGATTTTTATTGCTGATTTTATCTCCTGTATCCATTCTACATTGATGTAACTCCATGAATCTAGTGTAAAGAAATGGAAAATCATGTTCAGTTGTTGACAATAAATATCATGTACCAGTATTTTGCTGCCTTCACAAGATGATATAGATTACTAATGTTGAAGTGGTATAGAGAAACAGATCCCTCTCAAGCACTATATCAAGAAACGGCTTATTCTTAAGAGAATACATATATTTATTACTTCTAATAGCTTTTCAAAATTTCATGAATCAAGAAATCAGCCAAATATGACCTTCCCTTTTAGCACAGATATTGATACAATCATATTAAAATATCAATTGTGGTCATAGATACAATAGAGAATAATAAGAAATTTATATGAATATTCATATATTGAACTCAGAGAATAGGAAACTTGTTAATTATCATTTAAAAAATGTTTATAGAATACAAATACATCAGTGTTTGCATTTTTTTCCAGTGTTGATGAAAATGAATAGTTCTTGGGGACCAAGACTGCCTGTTAAAGTAATGTGATACATTACTATGCTTGCACAGAAGAAATGAGCACAGATGGCGGGTCTATTACTTCTCTAACAAGAAATTCGTCATTTTTTTTTCCCCAGGATTCAAATCTGAGCAACTCTTGCTTCAGTCAGAATACCTCTGTAGGGATCCTTAAAATGTTTTTCCATTACTTGTACATTAGGAGTAAAAGAAGCAGAAAGTGATTAATGCTCTATTAAAACTTCATAATGAATGAAATCT
Organism: Eudromia elegans; assembly: GCA_003342815.1. Classification (NCBI taxonomy): domain Eukaryota; kingdom Metazoa; phylum Chordata; class Aves; order Tinamiformes; family Tinamidae; genus Eudromia; species Eudromia elegans. Next base: position 144,264 of record PTEX01000485.1, read on the forward strand.
CTCAAACCCAGAGTCAGAGATTTTTACATTTTTCCCCAACTTAAGGGAAACATATTTTGCATATAAATGAAAATCTACAGGGATGAAGTTTATGTATCATGCTCAGATTCCCAATAGCTCATTTAATTCAGACAGATCATTTAGTCCACATTAGAATGTCTGAAAATGTGGTATTTATAGATATTTCTTAATTAAACACAATGAAATTTGGAAAATAAAAGAATAGCATATAAGTAAGGTTAGAATTTTTGTATTCAAAAAATACCTTCTTTCAACCAGCAGAGGTATAGATTAAGCAGGAAAAGTTGACTTTCACAAACTTGTTTTTGTAGTAAGAATCAATGCACAATGCTTCATAAGGCTTTGTGAATGCCTTAGTATACACCTGAAGTAAGAAGCAAGTGTTTTCAACTTGCCTAGTGACTTGTCAGTGCCTGTAATTACAAAAGACTCAAAATTAAATGACAGTTTTTAATATAAATTGCTCTGAACTAGAAACTTTTCACTAAAAGCAAATTTAATGCAAGTTAAGATACCTAATGGCAGAAAAAATGCAATTGGGTTCGTCTATTGCAGTATGTTGAATGTATTAACACTTGGAGGTTCTCTACTGAGGCCTATATCATTTAGCAATGCAGGAACGGGTTGTTCAAAATTTATGCTGTGACCTGATAAACAAAATTATAATTATCAAATTTGAGTAAAAGCATTTTTGCTTCTGAATTTCAAACTGCATTGCATCTCTTTCATTTGTTTTATTTTTTGTAGGAATTAATTCCTAAGAAATTCCTAAGGAATTAATTTGAAGGTCTTATGCTCTCTGATACTAAATTAAAAAGCCTTGAGGGAGTAAAAGTCTTGCACAGTTTAAACAAACCAGTACCTGAAAAACATGAGAATTTTGTATAGACTGGAGAAAGACATAATAACCTCTGTAAAAGTCAAGCTTGGAAACATATTGGAATATCTATAGACCTGGGAATAAATCAGAGGTCTTGGAAACCAGTAATTGTTGTACCAGTACTGGACCCAAAGCTTTCACTACTATGGATACAGTCTTGTGAGCCATTTGGGGTCTGTGGGGACCTGTAACAAAGAAAACCACCATGAGAATAAACTGACATGGACCACAGGAGAAGAAACCGAGCAGGGTTTGATCTATTCTGGGGGTGATGAGTCCATATTATCTCAGGAAGGTTTAAAACTGGGGGCTGAAGTGCCAGGGCCTGAACCACAGGCCCAAGTCAAGGTTGACTCACTGTTGAATATGGCTCTGTGTAGAAGTACACAGAACTCACCTGTAAACTGCTTATGCCAACCTGCATGTAGGCTCATAAAATTGCAACTTTTGTAGGCTCTCGTGCAAATGTGGGCATCTTTCCCACCTGAAGCTGGGGCTTTGGCCAGGTCCTAGATGATAAAGAAAGCAGGATATACCAGATGTTACTGCTAACAGAGGAAATACAAGTTTTGCTGATTTGGTTTTATAAAAGCTGGACCCTCTTGCAGCGACTGCTGTCTGTGTTACCACCTGCACCTATGATCTAGGTGTTATTCAGTACTGATGCACTTAAAGGGATGGAGTTATCCAGCATTTGCACATTGCTTGTCACTGCTTCATTGCACTTGCTGTCTTGGCTTCAGCTTCTTCCCCTTCCCTGACCAATGGAGGAAAGCTAACCTCACCTCTGAGCAGTTAGAAGGGGTGCAGTACCATAGAATCGTAGAATCATAGAATGGCTAGGGTTGGAAGGGACCTGTAGAGGTCATCTAGTCCAACCCTCCCTGCACACGCAGGGTCCCCTAGAGCATGTGGCACAGGGTGATGTCCAGGCGGGTTTTGAAGATCTCCAGAGAAGGAGACTCCACCACCTCTCTGGGCAGCCTGTTCCAGGGCTCTGTCACCCTCACTGTTAAGAAATTCTTCCTCAAGTTCCTGTGGAACTTTTGATGCCTCAATTTGTGGCCGTTTCCTCTAGTTCTATCACTGGCCACCACTGAGAAGAGGCCAGCTCCCTCCTCCTCATTCCCTTTCTTGAGATATTTATATACATTAATCAGGTCCCCTCTCAGTCTTCTCTTCTGCAGGCTGAAGAGGCCCAGCTCTCTCAGCCTTTGCTCATAGGGCAGATGTTCCAGACCCCTAATCATCTTCGTGGCCCTGCGCTGGACTCTCTCCAGCAGCTCCACATCCCTCCTGCACTGGGGAGCCCAGAACTGCACACAGGACTCGAGGTGCGGCCTCACCAGGGCTGAGTAGAGGGGCAGAATCACCTCCCTCGACCTGCTGGAGACGCTCTGCTTAATGCACCCCAAGATCCCATTGGCCTTCTTGGCCACGAGGGCACACTGCTGCCTCATGGTTAACTTGTTGTCCACCATGACGCCCAGGTCCCTCTCTGCGGGGCTGCTCTCCAGGAGGTCGATCCCCAGCCTGTAGGCATGTCTGGGATTATTCCTCCCCAGGTGCAGGACCCTACACTTGCCCTTGTTTGAGTGACTGATGTGAGTAACTTCTTTGTTGGATAGGTGACTGAGTGGATTTCTCTCCTGACAGGAAGGAAAAGTAACGTGGCAGAGAAAGCTGTAAATGAAGAAAATATTTACCAAACTTTCATTTTCTTTAGAAAGATGGGAGGGCAGGCATAAGAATGGAAGAAAGGAGAGACATAGTCCCAGGCTCTACCATAGAGAGGAATCTCCAGACTCTACTCTGTTTGCATTTACCATGTGAAAAAAAATTGAGAAGGGAATCATGACCAACCTTGAATGCATCAGTGCCAGGCAGTTCCCCAATGAGCTATATTAATAAATGGCTATCTTGTTAAATCTCAGATTTTGTATGGGTTACTTTTGTATGGTATGGTCAACTGAATTACAAAAAGAAAAATCACATTCTTTTTCAAACAGTTCTGCAGATCACAGACAAGTATACTATAGTTGATTTTGTAGCATTTGAGAAAAGGTTTTAATCCAGGAATTTTGAGTGATAGAAAGTGAGAATGCAGATTTTAGGTGCTATGAAATAGAAAATGAGAGAAATGCATACAATGAAGATCCCATCCTTCTAAGTTTTTTTTTTGTATTGTTGTAGTATGAAGAGAAATTGCAGCATTAAACTACTAACCCATGACAGTTGTCCATCTAGAACCATATTATTCATCTGAAGGAATGTCATATAAAATTATATATTTTGATTTAGACAGTTGGAAAGATGATGAAAGATGGATTTTTGTGCCTGGGAAGGTTTTTGTTTTGTTTGTTTGTTTTTGGAAACTACCAGAATAACTTCATTAAATATTTGCTCAATTCTAGCAGATAAATGGCAGATTTTGCACACTCACCAGTAAAAATTTTTATTCCATATGCTTGAGCACAAAAGACAATCTTCTATAAACCAAATTACCACTTTGTAGAGTACATCAGCTGTTCATACATCCAATATATTCAATATCACTATGAAGATTCTTTAAAAAAATCATTTCAGCTGCCACATTCTCATGAACTACATTAACTACATTAAGCCTTGCTTTTGAGATTGTGCAGCTTTAATATCTATTTCAAGTAATATAGTATGACTAGTGAATCAGTACTGGGCTCAGTAATGGCCTTAGTAATAGGCTTATTATTTTTAGTATTCACCTTTAGCTGATAATGTGTCCTGAATATTGAATACAGCTGACAATATATTTTCTCTAACGAAGCATGAATAAAGCTTAGTCCTTTAAATCTTAACTTGTGATTATTCCCAGTTGATTGTTGTTGTAATATCTTGATACCTAACTGAATTTAAATTTGATATTATATTTATTTTCAGTAGATTTGACTGAGTGCAGAAGAGAAAGAGAAAGGAAAAGAGACCTGCACTAAATAGTGCATGCAGAGCTGTATGTAGAGGGTCTAGAATTATAGTGCTTTCTGTGAAAAAATGGATGTTTAAAAGACCTAGGCAATGCAAGACTGCTGAATTTGTATCTGTCAGCAAAACCCTTGCTGGGCCTCAGAATAAATTAGCTTCTCACGCATTTTGCAGTACTTTTAGTTGAAATGAAATATCTATCAAAGTGAAGTATATAATGCCTAAAGAAGCTAATAGTTTTTGTCACATGTATAGAAGGTGAATTGTAATTTCTGAGACCTATGGAGGATTTAGAATCATTTTGTATGATGAGGTTAATATCTATCGATGAAGATGGACTGTGTCATTATAGGAACAGAATCTCAGTCCTTTTTTGTATCCTTAGGAATACTCTTAATATTAATTTATGTCATATTTAAGCAAAATGAAAGCATCAAGATCGTAAGTTGTTGCTGTGTGGCAACATCACTTTAGAGAGCATTATTCATTGTTTAGCATTCTGTTAAGTACTATGAAGTGGGGAAAACATGTTTTTTCTTTTCTAATGCAATTTATCCTTCTTGGTTCCTCCCTTTTTGTTTTGTTTTGTTTAGTTATCTATTCCACCTGCTAGAAGGATCAGTGATAAAATAAACAATATGTTGTAATTAAACAGGCCTCTTTATAATTTGATGTATGATGGCCTGAGGAAGTCCTTACCCCTCTGAGACATTTTTTCTTCCTGTCTGCAAACTCAGGCAGTAAACAACACTAGTTTTCTTCTGGTTGTTTCATGCACAGAAGGTGTTCTGTGATGCTGGGAGGACTAGCAAATTTTTTCTTAAAACTCAAGATGCTATTTTGCCTGTGCAATAAGAACTTCTAAAAGACAGGAATTAGACATTTCTGTGCTCCATTCTTGATATGGTTCTTTCTTTTCTTTTTCTTGCAGAGCAACATCAGGCAAAGTATTTAAAGACATATATATAATATTTTTTATATATATATATATGTTTTTATATATATATATATATCTCCTCCTGTAAAGAATGCAGAGAAAAGCTAATATATGGAGGATATTTTCATAATATACAGTATCTGTGACTCGAGCTTAGACATCCATTTTCTTTGACATAACTTGAGTTTTGCGTATCAGATATCACAGAATGGTTGAACTTGGAAGGGCCCTCTAGAGATCAGCTAGTCCAACACCTCTGCTCAATCAGAGACACCTAGAGCATGTGGCACAGGGTCACATCTCTGGTGACAGTGAATATCTCCAGAGCAGGAGACTCCACAACCTCTTTGTGCAGCCTGTTCCAGGCTCTGTCACCCTCACAGTAAAGTTCTTCCTCACATGGACATGGAATTTCCTGTGTTTCAATTCGTACCCATTACCCTTTTTCCTGTCACTGGCCACCACCAAGAAGAGTTTGGCCTCCATCCTCTTTTCATTCTCCCTCAGGCACTTTTACGTGTTGATAAGATCCTGTCTCATTCATTTCTTCTCTAGGCTGAACAGGCCCAACTCAGTCTTTCATCATAAGATAGATGCTTGAGTCCCTTAATCATCTTTGTTGCTAAGATGATATGAAAGGTGAATGATGAATATAATTTTAATAAAAAGTACAACTTGGTGGAATTATTTGTTTTATTCTCTACATTTTTAGCTCTGTTAAGAGTAGCATGTTAGGAGTAATGTTCTAGTTACTCCTTTAGTTCTCCCTTGAATAAGCATATGGTTTTATTAATACTTTTCTAAAAATATGTCTATTGAATTAGTTTGGGTCTGCTCTGTGTTTATATCAGGTATGTTCAGTAATGCCAAATAATTTATGAACAATTTTACTGCTATCCTGCAATAATTATTCTACTTGGATGTAGATGCACAAAGAAATGTTAAGAAATTTCAGAATTACTGTGAACATACTGTTCACATGGAATCTGGAGTTTGCTTTTAAAATCTAAAATGTCATGCCTTTAGGCAATCACAATGCAATTTGTACTTAATAAAGACAAGTTTCACAAAAAAAGGTATAGTATGTAGAGCTAAAAGTTTATCCTCTCAAAATTTATGTAACTACTTTCTTCTTGTAGTAAAATTAGTAAATTTTGGAGTAATTAATAATAATTTGTAATTTGTAATAAAATTTTGTAGTAAAATTAAAGCTATAATAAATAATACTACTTTATGGAATGTAGTAATTACACTGCACTATATTTCTTTTCTATTAAAAATAGGTGCACAGAATGAATGTATCCCATTCAAATGGAATGTTTATGCCATGATGGCTGAAATAATTTAGAGTGGAAGATGATTAACTGAGAGAAGAATAGTTTGATAAACCAATTTTCTGTGTGTTTGTTTATGTATTAAACTAGCTACACTCATCGTGTGGTTGGCAGTGGAATCAAAGCTCAATCTGGGAATCCAGAAGTCAAAGTGAAAGGAACAGATCCTGTAATAAGTCAAATTATTGACAAGCTGAAACATATTATTCAGGTAAGCTGCTTTCACTTATGGATATATACTGTTTGCTATAGTTATCAGAGTAAAAAATCAACTTTACTTGTGGAATGTACTGTTCATCAAAAGTTAATTGTTAATTTAAATTATCGTTCAATCCACTTTCTCACAATTTTTCTTTTTTTTTTAATTTGCATAGAATATTTCAGCTCCAATTATTAATGATTTAGTTAAAAGTTTTGCGTGTGGTAGGTGAATGTTGGAAGTAAGTCTCTGGCAGCTAGGCCATCTGTATGTGTGAGTACAACTCAGTATTACAATAAATGGAAGGGCAATCAGTATAATTTAGAGGGGTTAATAGGGTTTGCATATTTGAAAACAAATAAAACATAATTTTTCCTCATGACTTCCTACTAAATCTGCCTTCATTCCAAATAGGACTTGCTGTGAAGGTTTGTTTATAGATGAGAAGCAGAAATACTAGAAAATCTGAACAAGGCAGCATGCATGCTTTAAGAGCTAGTGTACATGGCCTGATGTACTTGTGTGTGATGTGCTTTAATTTAAGACTTACAAGGCAACCAATTCCTATATGTCAAAATTGTAGCAATATTGTAGTATATGTACAGAGTATTGTATCTATATATTGTTGTATATTTAAAGTGTTTTTATATGTGTGGACAAAACCTTGACCCTATCAACAGTTTTGCTGATGATTCCATATTTCAGTCAGAAAATACAGATTTCTGCTTTGATCTGAAGATTCAGCTGCCTTACAGATATAAGATTTGCTGTAATGGCATTGGTCTACTTGGCAGTAATCCCTCTAGCCTCATATCTTATACTGGGTATTTGATAAAGGAGAGGGAATTTACTTAGGGAGGGCCTGCAAGTTTGGCCTCTCTACTGCACTGCTCAAGTTTGAGGGGGTACTAAGAGGGTTATTCCTTGTCTAGTTCATTTAGTTTCATTTAAAGACGTACTTTAATTTTGTTTTTCCATCTACTTGGCAACTCTTAGATGCACTTTCCCAGGTGGGTTCTGGAGATGAAATAAGAGCCATTCTAACAGTAATAATAGCTTCATGATGAACTCTTGGTTCTTATTTCTCTATTTTTGAAAAATAAGTTTTCTATGACAACAAAAGAATGAATGAAGTAGACAAGATATTTTTCTTTTCCTTTATTCGAGGTGTTTCCTGGAAGTGACATCCAGATTTGAACTCAAAACCAATCGTTCTTTCTTCCAGTTAGAGACAAACATCTTTTCTCAACATTCCAACTTCAGGCTTTTGCTTCTACATTCTTAAAATTATATGCAAGTGAGCACAGTTTTGCCTCCAAAGAGGTGCTGGGACTTAATTAAGAACTACAAATTATCTCCAAAGGAAAGAAAAAAACAGCCCTGCAAATCCTTGTGGGTAATTCTCCAGGTCTTTCCTCTCTCAGAAATATCATCCTTTGATATTAAAACTGCAATGTATAGTTTATTGTATTGCTTTCCTCTAGAGACTAGGAGTTGTGGCTGTTTCCTCAGGTAAGGATCTTAAAGAGTGCAAGAGAACAATTCCATTATAAAGTATTTCATTTTGAGAGCTAATTCATCTTGTTCCAAAAGACTAGATTGGATCCTGGACAGAAGGACTTAAAATTTTCATAATGCCAGTCTTACTAACCTACAAATATAATATATTTCCATGGGAGTATTCTGAGTATTGAAATAAGACTAGGAAATAAAGAGAACACCAAATACCCTAGAGACGTAATATATAAATGTTTTTATCAGATAAAAAGGCTGATGAAACCGCAGGAAAAAAAAAAAACCCAAACTTTTTTATCTGTCATTTACTGCTTGGAAAAGGAAACTAGGTAGAGTAAATTAGAGGTTCAAATTCAAAAGATCACCATTTTGTCCTTTTTGAAATGAAAAGGATGAATCACATGTTATGCTTACTATGGATCAACCTGAGAGATTAAATAGGTTATGTTTAATGTGCTGTGGATACCTCACGGAGAGAAGTCCCATTTCTACAAAATGAGGTTCAACAGTCTAGCCAAGCAATATTAATACATTGTAAAAACTTAAATAGCTGATTTATAGGCAAAATTACATTTTGTCTGATTTTCAGAACTGATCACTCATGAAATCTATGGAGGTTTGTATGCTTTAATCAAGCCTTAAAGTAGCACAAATTAGCAGTGATATGTGATAGCATTTTTGTAGGCAACTGTATATTTCATAGAGGTTGAGATTGGAAGGATGGAAGGACCTCTGGAGATCGTCAAATACGACGACCTGCTCAAGCCAGGTCGTGTACAGCAGGTTGCCCAGTACCCTGTCCAAGCAGCTTTTAAATATCTCCAAGGATATCTCCACATTTTTGGCAGCCTGCTCCAGGACTTGACCATCCTCACAAATAATACATCCTTGTATTCCTTTGTACATCCTTTGTATGTAAATGCCATGTAAATGCTGCAACCTTACTTGGAAAACAAGTTAATTTATGTTGTTCAGTTGTATTTCCTATTGAGTGTGGAATGCAGCAATTTACTTTATTAGGAGAAAGAAAAGGAGTGATAATTCTGCTTTATGTGACTTTAAGCATTTGAAGATACCGAATATTGAAGTAGCATTGCTCTTTTTATCACAATGGCATCACCGGATGTAGCCCTTCCTTCTCAACCACACCAGAGCTCTGGGAATCATTGGTACTTATAGCCTGTTTTGCTTTTGATTGCGTATCATGTCTTTCTACTGAGGCCTTGTAGATTGAAATGTAAGTACCATATGTAAACATCCTACAACAGAAACAGGAATTTCATTTCTGGCATTTCTGCCAATAATCACAATGAAAAGCACCGTGTAATGAAATCAGTGATGACCTTGTGATATTTGTTTACTCTAGAGAAGGATTTATTTCTGTATTCAGACATCTGCATGTAGGCTATAAGCTTCCTTTATACATAATTCTATTCTATGGAGCCTAGACGAAAATTCATTTCATTTCAAATTTCATCATTGGTTCATTTGACCAAAGATAGGTGTCTGTTTCAGGATGAGAAGAGTTCTTCTTTAGGCACACAGAATATATAAGGAGGTGATGATACATTGGCCACAGGTTGCGATCTATATTATAGACCCCGGTAGTTAAGTGTCTGAAATGAAGGTTTTCACCGTTGTGTCATTTTCTGAAAGATATTTAGTAGGTATACTGGATCTTCTCATACTTTTACTTTCTGCACTTTCAAAGGGTTATATCAGATCATAAGATCATCAAACTGTGAGCAAAACTAAAGTCTGCTTCAAAATGAAGGTTTTTCTTTTGCAGGTGTCTGAGCTGGGCTGAAATGCATAGAATAACATTTTGTCTTTTATTTCTCTGAAATTATTTCCTTTTTAGAGATCTTGAGTATAGTTCAGACAGCTGGGAACTTGTAAAGACACATCCAAATATTTGAGGAGCTTTCTAAAAAGAACTCATTTCATGGTTAAATATTTCTTTCCAATGATTAAAAAAAAAGAAAGAAAATAAAAAAGAGGATAATCAAGCTGTAATAGGACTGGTTCCATGTGGATGTCTAGTCTGGCATTGAGTCTACGGAACTGATATCAGTTAGAGAAATATCCTGATTAAATTTTGCCCTTCCAGCATAGAACTAATAATTATCTCTACTATGTCTGGAGTAGAAAATGTGTGATAGAAAGCTTCTTTGTTCTTTAAAACTTCCTTTCCCTTTGTCCTCAACTAAAGAAGATATCTGTTACCACTTTTCTCAGCAATTGCAATAAATTTTACTTCTTACTTTCAAGAGTCCAGCCAGAAGGGTAGGAAAATGAACATGCTGAGGTAAAAAGGGAGAGCCCACTGAAATCTAGTGTGCTCCCAGAAAAGCAGATGGCACGTATTTATTGTACATATGACTACGTATCATCAAGTAGCAAAAGTATTAAAATCCATTTTGCTTATTTTTTAATGTGCACATGAAAAAATGGATTAAAGACTCTTCTGCTTGCAGAAAAGAATGGGCCTCTGAGTACTTTCTGTCTTCTCTCTGGATATATATACATGTAAATAAAGATCTATCGCAAATAATCTACTCCGAAATATTTAAATATATGATGTTTACATATATTCTTAATCTTCTAGGTTCTAGTCTATAAAAGCATTGAACTGTCGAAATAAAACTTGTTGCATAAAGGAAAGTGTCTCTTTCCAGTAGGCTGTGGTTTCGGGGGTATTGTCCTAGGAGTAAGCTCAGAGCTCACACACTTTACCAGGGAGACCTTTTTACTATGTTCTACAGTGACACATATATCACCCTTGTCTTTTGAGAGACTCTCAGTAAACCTTCTTTCTTGATTCTGTTGGACCCTTACTGCTATACTCTGTTCTTTTGAGTCCATGGATTTGTATTCCCAGCCACAGAGTGCAATTAGGAGAACTAACCTGAACTCTTCTGAATGACAGGCGGTGGTGAAAACAGCTTTACAAAGTCATCTTTGTTTGTTGTTATTGTTGTTGTTTTAAATTGTACAGACAGCTATTTTAGAGAGCTTTTTAAATGATCCTTATTCATTTATCTTCATAGTAGGCAAATGGTGGCTTCTCTACATATTGTCATATGTGCTCTCATCTGCAACTGTCATTCTTGTTTAATAGGCACTCACAATAAGCGAAGTCAGTTGCATATGGCAATAATAATGGTAATTATTTTTCCTCTTTCCCAATAATTAAAAAACATGATCTGTTTATCATTACTGAAAGTAAAAATACTAAGGTTATGAAGCAAATATGATGTTTTAGTTCTGTGATTACAGGAGATGTGGAAATTAATTCTAATGTATTTTAGTGGAATGCTTTGAAAATAATAGATGTAACTTGGAGCTAGTCTTTATAGGTGAAATAAAGTCTTAATTTTACAAAATCCTGCTGCAGTGGAAAACTCTATTATGTATCTCTGTTTAAATTAGGCAAGCAAAATCTCATGGAGATTTCCAGAGACAACTTGCACTCTTCATTGATTCTACTGGAAAATTAAACTATTAGGATAAGTGATTTCCTAGTTCTATGTGCAACAAAAAATGGGCCTAAATTTATCCAGAAGATCTCTCATCCTGTATTGCTATATACATCGTCTGGTATTAGATGTAGCACTTGTTTTCACTGCAGAGGGCTGAAAATTGTCAGCAATGGAAATATTATCTAATTATAATTAGTTGGATCTATACTGAAATGGGAATCCAGTATGATACTTTTGTTATTGATACAAATTGTAAAAGCCAAGACTAAAACTGGTATCCAACTACTAATTTATAATTACATAAAAGCAGGATTTGTTTATGAAATAATTCATGTCATATTAAACAATTTTTAAAATTTTGTTTAGTAACTGAACCCTAAATTTTGGGTCAAATTAAGATCATAATTTGCTGTGCCAAATGGAAAAGTATTACAGCATGGAAGTATATGAATACACACTTTTGATATGGAATCAGACCTATGATAAGTCTCGTATTATGTTTGGTTGGTACCTATCATCAGAGAGTTCCTAGGTACATCTCAGAAATTCTGAGTGACAGAGATGAGATTAATTTGGCATCCTAAATAGTTTTGTCTGTTTTTTTTTCCTTTCTGCCTCTTACCATTTGTTAACTTTTTTCTGACTACATGGGTGCATTAAGCATGAGTCTTGCTGAACGATGCAATTTCTAACTCTAGAATAGATGCCATTATTTCATAAAACATTTCATGTGGTTGACAACTCATTTTTGCTTTTCTAGTGTTCATTGCTACAATCTTGTAAGTACTGTCTTCCACCATACCATCATTTACCTATTTGCCTATTTCAAAAAAAGATTACGAAAATAGTGAGATGAGATTTTGTTGTGACACTGATTTGTCATATTAACAAGTAGACTTCCCAGCTGTGCTTTTTAAAAGCTTTTATCAATGCACAGCATCTTAGGCAAATTAATATATATTTTCATAAGAGCTGTTCAAGTACATATTGGGACTGGTGATGGAATTCATTACCTAGGTTCTCAACCACACATACAAAGAACCGAATTTTTAAATTATTCATATGCAAGATGTTCCACTTGCAGTTGCACTTCCTTTTGATCATTGATATCATCCTTATGCCTTTAGTGTTATGATAATTATCTAATAGTTAAAATCCTTCTGCCTCTTATAAAAGTTCAAAATGCTGTATAAATTCAAGAAATTTTACATTCTGACAACTCCATTTATGATTGAAATGCAGTCCTTTCTCATGGAATGGGTGGGTTATTAAGAGTATGCCATTTAACAGTCTCAGACACTTGGGCCATTAGTTTGATATTGCCTTCAGTAACAAGGACAAGCTGTTGAGGCTCACTTTAAATTATTTTTTTCTTTTCTCAAATGTATTTTGTTGATACACTGTATCTGGCACTTTGCTGCGGTTAAATAGCAGGTGCCCCATAGAGCTGACTGGGAAGTACAATTTCAGTGTGCATTGTGCAACAGACATGAGATGGTCAACTGACCTAGATTTCCTATCAGCTGTGTTTGCTTCTAAACCACCCATTTATTATTTCTCTTCATTTTTAAATCAGAAACACTCTCTTACAAGGTTGGGATGTTTTTATTGTATTGTAAATGTATGTCTACCCCATTAATTTTACTTTATTTTTGTCTTTTCTTTTGACCATCGGTCTTTTTCACTTTTTATTTTCCTCTGGAAGTTGATTAAACACTCCTGCAGATGCAGGGCAGCTCAATATCTTAATTATATTAAATATTTCCAAGAATTGGTTGCTTCCTCATTTCATTTTTTTTTGCATTGGTTCCTCCTTTTGCTTTACTTCTAGAATTAGTTAAATGCCATTTTCATTTTGAACTCCAAAAGTGGGACAAATTCCCTCCGTGAAAGGCATAATAGCGGAGTGTTCTACTCACCACTCAGACATTCCTCCTTGGTAGATGAAACTATTTTATATTTTTTGTGTGAGCTATTTCTGTCTTTTGGCACATATGAGAGCTGGTTTATCACACAGAGTTTACCCCAGCTCCTGATTGCTAGCTTATGCCCAAGATATGTGAAATACTTTGAGTATTACTATATGTAAGATATTTCTGTTAAGCAGCTAGAAATGATAGGGGAAACTTTTTCTGATCTACATCCTTCACGTCTTAAACCCTCAAAAATACTGCAAATCAGAATGCAGCCTTGCTGATGCCTTTGTGTCTCTCTAGAGTGAAAAGATTTTCCTAAAGGTTCTGTGATGCTAGTGACAGGATTTCCCCTTTGGTTGCTCAAAAGTGGTCTTTCTTTCTCTGCTTGAAACTCAAAACAGTAAGAATTATATGAACTTTCTGAAATGACTGTATGTTTTGGGAAAATTATCTCTAAACTCAAGCCTATGTGGTCTGCATGGGGAAGGCAGAGAAGCAACAAGTTTAAGCCCATTGTGCCCCTGTGCTCAGCTTCCTAGGAGGTATATTGAGCATAGCAGGGTAGCAGATACATATCTTTAATTTAATGAAATCCCAGTAATCTTTGTTCTGTTTGCTTTTGCTTTTCACTAAGTAGCTATCAAAGTTATTAAAGGTCGGTCAGAGTCCCGGTTATTAGCGCAAATGATCCTTACTTTGTGTAATATTTCAAAATGATATTTATGCTTAAATGAAAAGCTTTTGGTTTCCCTAAATCTGAATAACAAAAGAAAAACTCTGTACTTTCTATAGAGCTTTCTGGACCTAAGGCTAAGGTCCAAAGCTGACTAAAACTAAATGATGAGCTAATTACCAAAAGGGATTCACATTTGTATTTTTCCTTTTTTTCTCCCCTTTTTCTTCCTTACTGTATAGAGTTTATATTGAGAAATCACACACAGTTACGTGACAGGGAGACATTAGCAATTCTTGTCCACTTAGTGCAGACCACAGCAGCACAGAAAACAAGCCAGTCTTTTTTAACTACTTAGGTGAACAGTAAGACTAACCGAAGTATTCGTTATGGTGCAGGTGCTCTTTGCACGGGCGTATTTTGTACCTACATTGCTTGCTGCTGGAGTTGGTACAAAATGCTTGTGTTAGGACTTGTCAATTGAGAAACATTGTTGTGGCTTCTCATTTTTAAGTTCAGGACAGCTTTGAGATTTCATGTGAGTTATGACTATGACAGACAATATAATCTGGAACGCAGTTTTTTTGATGCCTACTTTAGAAAATTTGATCTACTTTATTATTTGCACTATGGAAACTATAGGGAGGATTTTTTTTTTCTATCCATAGATTATTATTTATGTTCCTTTTCTCCCTTAAGGATGGATTTTTTATAGTATTTCTAATACTTCTTCTTTCAAACTTCCCATAACTGTGGCCATAGATCTGTTATTCTTTTCTAAGAAAACAAGAAGTTTCTCCCCCTACCTCATAAAAAGTAGTGGCAATTCTGAGAGTGGAAAGGAGCATCTGGCGTCCTTAATTCCCAATCCCAGCTTATAAAAGAAAGGGAATATTTATAGATAGACATATAATTACAGCAGAATAGGGAGTTCAAGGTCCTGATCTGGTAGTTACAATAATATTTACTCAAACTGTCCTTAATTTTGATGGAAGTCCCCAGAAGCTCAGGGGTCATCCTATGCAGGTTGGATATTTCTGATCTTTCTATAATTTCATCAAAGAATAGAAAAGCCCTTCTTTTGGCAAGGAGGCAGCACTACATTAGTTGTACAAATGGATGTGACTTATACTGCATAATGTATGACAGTGAATACATTGCCAGATTTTTAACTAGCTACTTGGTTTGGGAGAATCTGCCATCCAAAACATCTCAGGATTTCTTTTGGCATGTGTGCTTTCCATAGATATATAAATAAAGCAAAAACCTCCTTAAATTTCTTGTCTATTAAAATTTTCTTACAGGTTAAAGAAGTTGTCATTGCCTAATTTCAGGTTTTAATTAGATAATATCTCGTATTTAACCTTGCTCCTGGCTTGTGAGGAGGTGGAAGCAAAGTAGCATGGGAAATGCACTTAATTTTGAGTGAATGCCAATTTAACAATTGGCTTGTCTTGGAGTGCTTTCCATAGAAGATTTTTTTAGGGAGCATGTTGTATTGTGGATTACTTTTGCTGTTGGCCTTTCCATTTAGAGAATCAATTGTCACGCAAAGCCAACCATACTAATTAGTGTATAATCAACTGGAAATGAATTTAGGAATTTAGCTTGAAAGTGACCTGACTAATGGGATCTGAATTTGTGTAGAGTCCTTCTTCTTATGATTGAGGAGCCCTCTATGTTTTTTCTCATGTAGAAAACTAATTGGACTTTAAGAAGTACAGGCACAAGTCAGCTGTGTACAAGGCAAACAACATTATTCATTCCATCTTCTGTGTTTGCAGACCAGATTGGCAATGAACCAAAATGTTAAAAACATAACAATAAAGCAGTAAATAAAGTCCTATTCATATTTTTTGTTGTTGTGATATTCAATTTTTTGTTGTTGTGATATTCATATTCATTCATATTTTCACAGCAGTGAAAATATCACAAATCTAATAAGGCTTAATTATGGTATAGTAAATATTGTTTAAAGATATAAGTTTAGGATTGCTGTAGCTCCTTTTGCCACAAACTGCTAGAATACATACACTTCAAATAAAGATGAATATCTGTTCGTCTATTAAGCTGTATTCATGCTGGGTTGTGTTATTCCTCTAGAATAGTTAGTGTTCTATATAAAATGTACTTTTCATTGGGATGCAATTTACTATAAAATGGATGTATCTTAAATATCTTCTGAAGTATTACACTGGTTTGTTTTGGAAATATTTTATAGGAAGTTTTGAATAAGCTTGATTACTCCTGAAAAGATTGGATTAATCTTATGATGATTTTATGCATAAGATCTCAATCAGTCATTGCATTTGAAATGCTCTTTTAGATTTGCATTGCAAATTATTTTCCTAACAGAAGTGCTTTTAGAGGAAGCTGAGTTTTTCGAAGCTGTTATTTGCACCCAAGCAAAGACCATTACAGCATCTACTTCTGAAAAACAATAATTAGTTATGATGTTAAACTAATAAAGATGGAAGAATTATCCCAAACTGATGTATTCAGAACAACATAAATAAGGGAAGAGAAAGAGAAATTAGGGGTTCTTACTTTCCTAAATTTGACTCAAAATAATCATGTAGTTAACTTCATTGACTGCCTGAATAGATATGCCAGATATTAAATATCGCATCATGGTGAAAGAGTATAAAGAAAAAATTGAGAAGCTTATAGTTCCTGTAAACGTGTCAGACATAGAAGCCATAAATTTTCCTCTCTATGCAGTAAACTTACTGAAAAGGAGAAAAGAGTGGAGCAGTGGCTGAAAGATACCATGGTACAGTAGTTACCATAGCACATGTATGTTATTCAGTCTTGATTATGTATAGCAGCAAAGATAATTTCAAACATAAGCAAATTTCTGTAAGTATTGATAAAATACAGGTGCCATAAATAAGAGAAATACTACTGTGTGAACTCCTCTTTTTCTGGGAGAACATGCATGGAAACAGTCCTTATAAATGCTGTGACCATGAGCAAAGGTTGTATGTTATTCTGTAGTCAATGGATGTGAGAGAAAATTTGATGTCCACAGACTTTCTGGCTTAATATATCCTTTCTAAGCAAGCACACTGAATGCACGTTATCTGAGCCAGTTCTTTTTCCTTCAGGTCATCCCTGGAAGATTCTCTTAGTAAGTGGCTTGTGGACATTAATAGAATTTGTTGTAGACATCACCATAATGTGTTCTCCTTGTCAGGCCTTGCACAATAAGCAAAGCCTTCCCTAGGAACAAGAACTATCAGTCTGGAAAACAATTGGTTGGTCTGAAAGCAGACAGAATATCCAATATTACCTACAAGGACTGTTTTTTGCTCCACAGAACTCACCTATCCATTTCTTTTCTCCTCATCAATGGAAAAAAAAATCAGAAAAGAGCAACATAGTAAATACTAGCGTTAGTTAAACTGCTGTTCACTCCTGTAGTGTGTGTGCATGTAAGATCTATCTGGATGACACAATCTGTATATATGTGGTGTGGCACATATTTCCACAGTACACTTTTTGCATCCCTGGAGTTAGTTTGAGGGATTTGGACAGCAAGTGATTGAAGCTTTGAAGCCCGAGGGGAAGTATTTGCATCAATTCTCAGCAAAATTATTCAGCAGCCATTATGGATTAAAGCAAAAGTTCAGAACCAAGCTGCTCTATGCAATTTTGTTGGTGGTGTGTTTGTTTTAAGAATTGATATGGGAAAATGCAAGTATTTCCTGGCAGAGTAGGGATATATTCTAGGTCTGTGGTGGAGCAACTGTAGAGAAATATCTTCCCTATAGTAACACTGCTCCTTATTTTACTGATACACAGTTAGAAAAAAAAAAAAAAAAAGGCAAAGCAAAAAAGAATTTTTTTTGATTTAAAGATTCCTCTAAAATAAGCACCTAAAAAAACCAAAAGTCCTTTCACAAAGGAAACTGTTTGAAATTTATTTCTTATGTAAGAAAACATGGTTTTGATAACATGATTGAAAAAATATATATATGTTTCTTTACATGACAGTTATTACCTTCAAAAGATCTTTCTCAAATAACTTTGTCTGAAGATGTTTTAGCAAATAAGCCCCAATACACCCTAGTAAACAAATCTCCTTACATTTACTTTAATGCATACATTGCTTTAAATGAGTTGCTAAAATCTTGCATCCTAAATCAGTTTTAACTTATTTGTTGACATGAGTACAGCTTATTTTCCAGGTCCTTAATGCTCATAAATTTCCCTGTCTTTTGCCCTTCTTGACCATTGCCTGTTGCTGCTCAACTCTTTCTTTACAAGCAGAAGGATGCAAGTTCTTGAGGTGATCTAATTCTCATGCTGCCATGGAATCATCATCATCGTTTGCTTGCAAGGTTTATTATCCTCCTCCCTGTAAGATATTTTGAGGAGAAAATGCACAGCTCTTCCTCCTTCCTTCTACCCAGCTGTTCAGATAGTGGGACACTGATAACACCCCTCTTCTTTCTCTTCTTCCTCAACTTTTCTCTTTGTCCCTGTTCAGCTTGAGCTATGGACTACATCACTGCACTGCCTAAAAAAGCTGTAGTAATAAAAGAAACAAACATGAATTGGATCTGCAAAGCACCTACAGAGACAAGACACTGCTACCTATATTTTTGCAAATACAAAACCTAAAGCACAGTTCTATATGTACGATAATGTTTAGGTCAGAAGCTTTACTTCCTATCACTTACTTATCACCTCAACAGACTAAAATAATTAAAAATAACTGCTGTCTATATCTAGTGTTACTTATTTAATTATCTAGTGTTATATCTGATTACTGTATAATTCTACTCATTTATATACTGGCCCACATTCCAAGCAAATATTTTGTGTGCTAAAAGTTTTTACAGCTACAAATACGTTAAATTAATTTTAGATAAAAGTCTTTCTTTTCCTTCTTTTCAGCCTGTCCCTGAGATGTATAATAGAAATATAGAGAGAAGAATCCTGTCTCTTACCAACATTCCTTAAAGTATTACTTTCCCAGGACCAGTATCTCCTTGCTCAGCTGCTTGTTTCCTGACCCTCTTAATCGCCCTCCCAGTTACTCATCCCATCTTTCTAAAGGATTCCACACTTTTCATCTAGTTCCACATCAATCCATCATCACTGTCTTATTTAAAATGTCTTTTAATGGATTTCTATCCTTCTGTGTTTCCCACTGATATGAAAGTCAGAACAGTGACAGCTTTAGCTTGAACACAAGAATGTTACTTCTGAGTCAGTCGTTGCTATAACAGAAAGAACTAGGATTATTATCTGAGTTAAGGTGTGCTGTCAGACAATAACTATGCATATATGCACATAGGAAAGGAAGTGTGTTATAGCCCCTGTCAAAACCTCCGTTTTAATTGTGGTGCAAGATGGGGAGGGGCTTTAAAGTGTAAATAATGACTATGATAAAAACATAGTGATAAGATTGAAAGAGATCTAAGTTCCAATTCCTGTTGCGTGCATTCTATTTAGCTTCTAGCAAGATCTTTTGCTCTTTGAATGTGTGGAATCCCACACTAAAGACATAGATGGATGGACTGTAATTTTCGTGTTAACTTAGCTATTTTGCTCTGGCTTAGTCTTATCATAGAATTATTTGCCAGATTTATTAAATTTGTTCTGTTGAACTTCAATGTCAAGGTACACAGATCTGGGCAAACACAAAACTGCACCACAATATAGATAAATAAATAGATATATGTTACTTTTTAATGAAAGCTTACAAGCTGCCACATCAAACCTGAAATACAGTAGCCTGTTCAGAATAGCAGCCGCCGCTTAATCCTCTGATTTTAGACCCCTGTAATAGGCAGAGAGTTAGTAATCTGCTTTTCCAAATAAATCTTGTGCTAATATTGAATAGTTAGGTATTGTCATAATCTAGGAGCATGACACTCAATATTGATTCGGAAAATGTTCTTACACATTAGAATAGTTTAATCCATTTGGTCTGTTCTCCTATTTCAGTTTGACTGTTGCCATCCTTTATCCTTCACTAGAGCTCTTCTCTCTTCACTCTCAAGCACTTTGCCTCCAACATATATACTTCATCCCAGCTGTCAGGTTTACCCTATTCTTCTGTTAAGAACTCCTTTACAACCTTTTTGAAGTTGTGTTTGAAGTGCCAGCCATCTGGTTCCCTCACAGTTCAGCTGTAGTTAGTCTCTCCACAACATGTTCCTTTCATTTCTGAAGTGTCTCCAGTTTTTTTACTGTTTTTGACTGATTTTTTTATTATTATTTTTCCCCTTTTTAACTTTTTTTTTTCCAATTGTGGATTAAATCTTTGCCTCTCTACCTATGTCATACTAGAAACCAAAATAGCTTCTTTTGATTCTTATTTCAATCTCTTTCTTAATTTCCCAAACATAGGGAGGAAAACCTTTTTCAACAGTCAGGAAAGAAAAATCCTGGGAGATTTATGATTGTGCTTAAATAGAAAGTATGTTTAATGTTTTTCTTAAAAAATGTTAATAATTGGAAAATCCAAGAAAATAATAGGTTGTAAATAATTACAATTCTATCTTACCTTTAATTTAATGTTTGTATAACAGATTTTCTTCAAAACTTTTTTTCTGTCAGCTATTGTTTTTGACTTTTGATACAATATCTGGTTTTAAAAGAGACTCTAATGGAAGAGTCTTAATTTTGACACATGTCATTCTTTATATTTTTGTGTTTTAGTTATTACTTTCAAAATAACAATCACTTGTAATTTCTTCAATATTTCAGAATTTTCATTTGCAGGAAAGGTGAAAATAAGGTCTCTATAACTTCTTCTGACACTTCTGAAATTCTGATTTTTGCATTCCTTTTATGTGCTGTGAATTATTAATTTCCACATTTTTTCATTTTTTTCATAGTTTAATGATCCATCATTTGTATTCTGCCAATTTGCAGAATTCCATTCCTGCTCAAAACTTTCTTAACTGCCCAGCCTGTACAGATGTCAGTATATTTTATTACATAACTATGTCCTGCTGCATTGTACAGCATGTTTCCCATACTTTCCAGGTCCCTTGAATATAGCGATCTCTTTACTCATCCCCTTATGCTCCAGATATAAAATCTTCCACCTTAAGCTTTAGTTTAGCCTGCTGTGAGAAGTGATAGCACTACCTGCAGGGGAGATTCCTTACACTTTTTTACTGCTTCACCAGCTCCTGCAGGTGCTATTCAGGATTTGTTGCAAATCCCCAGGCACTCCAGGTGTCATCAGTTCTTATCTTTGGTACAGCCAGTTCCTGTGCTTTTCAGTCCATTTCAAATAGGCTTTTGTGGGAAGAGCATAATCAGTGGGAGGAAATGTGGCTTTCCCCATGGTATGGCTGGGTGTCTCCTACAGAGCTTTCCCCTTGCTGCACTAATTTTGCAATTGCAGGGGAAGAAGATGAAAGGGCAAAGAAGTGCTCCCCTTAAGAACCTAGAGAGAGTGTATATGGGTATATAAGGTGGTAGAATAAATCAAACAAATGGAAGAAGTTGGGAGTATGGAATAATATTCTCCTTCAGCCATAATGGTCTTAGATATTATTTGTAACAAAAATCCTCCAAGAACTTTCAGAGAATATTTTAGTAGTTTTAGCTTGCTGATGTTCCATACTGGGTCAAAAAGATGTTCATTTTTTGTTACTGTAGTTGTTATTAAATAAGTTACTATTTAATTTTGCTGTCCAAATGAACTGGGCTGTAAATATTTGCAGATAATGGAAGACGCCTGTTTTATGAGCAAAATTCATAGGAGTATGTATATCTTGTGGATTGTGATTGCAGTCATGAGATTTAGAGAATAGATCTTGTAATACTTTTAAAAAAAATTCTAGACAGCATTTTTTTTCTGATATAGAGGTATTGAGCCTGTTTATAAGAATAAATACTACAAATCACAGGAAATTATTTTCATTACTATAACTTATTTCTAGAATATAAAAATAAACCTCATGTGATTACATTCAAGGCTACTGTTGGTAAGACATTCTAGCTTTTTAGAATGTATAATATCGTCTAAAAACTAAGTTTATGAAGTACTTCAATGCTGCTCAATTTCTTTCTTCTTCCTTCTCCCTCCCCCCTCTTCCTCTCTTTCTTCCTCTCTCTTTTGTCTGCCAATGCAGTTAAAAATAAAAATTTCATGTGCTACAATAATTATTTTTGAGTCCTACCTTTATTGCCTTCTAGCCTGTATGACAGTTCCATTATTCGGGATGTGAAATGTGGAAATTCACACAGATGGGAAACTAGCATATTTGTTTTGTGCGTATTTTTAGAACGAAATAAAAAAGTCAGGAATAGACATTCCTTTGATAATGAAAGCAACTCTCTAGCCTGGGTTCAGGCCATCTTAAATCATGTAATAGAGCAAGACTTTTCCTGTGAGACTTCTGAGACTTTCCCTATAAGAATGGGGGAAAAATTGCCTCTAGAAGCATTTCATTCTTGAGATGGCCCCAATCACACTCCAGGACACCATGTTCTTTTGGGGGAGATTCTAGAGTGACCACAGTCTGAATTTAGACATCATGAAATCTGTTACCTCTTTTTACCCAAGAAATACAATTGATAAAACACATATAACTCATTATGGGCAATGTCAAATTCTGTTTAGCTCTTGTTTGGATGGACCTGAGGTAACTATTCTGTGATTCTGTGAGAAGAGATTGAGCACTTATTTTTGCTCATAAACCTCGTAGGTTCTAAAAACCTATTAGCAGCTCCCCAGGCACCTAAACTTCATTAAAATCTCCTGAAAAACTCATTCCTTAGGAGTAATTTAAAATTAATTAATGCAGGAGGTATTTTCATGACACAAGGATTCAGCAGAAATACCAGTCTAAAGTGTCCTATCTGACAGGCCTCTTACTGCTCTTTTTTTTTCCTCAGTCTTATTTGCAGAATTTATATATGTACATATATATATATTTAGATTTTTAAATGAATTTTAGTAATATCTTTAGCTCTGCTTTGTTCCACAATAGATTTGCCCACGCAGCTACTGCAGGACTGTCAAGATGAGAATACGATTATTTAAGCCAATAAGATTTCAAAATATGTGCTACAATTCCAAAGTAATTCCAAAGAAGATGAAGAGGAAGTGAGATCACATTAGATGACTTTTGTCAATAACTTAGTAATCGTAGTGCTTACCAGGAAATGTAATACCTCATTTTAAAACAGAGAAAGAATGAACTTCAAACTACGTCTATAAAGGCTTGGTATTCTGTAATTCCCGAATGGAATTGATAAAAAGATTGAGTTATTCAAAAATTATTAAATTTATAGCAATAGATGTTTACAATAGTAAAGAGCCCAGCCCAATATTCTATTTATTTCTTATTTGAAATTGGATGTGTCATTTATTTCTCAGCAAAAATACTTTCATTTTATACAAAGAGCGAGCACTCTCACACTCCTAAGATTGCCTTAGATTCTCAACCCTATTTATCTAAAGAGATGGCATTTTAAATAGACTCTTCTTTGTGGGAAGGGATAAATGTAGTCCTGTGCTCTTTGCTGGTATTCATGTCAAGTGATTATTTTTCATGTTACTGATTGACACTTGAACAAGCTTTCTGAGATTTTTAGTTAACGTACTGCTAAAGACAACTGTAGAGCCTATGTGCATGAATATCTCCTAATATTCTGCTATCTCGAAGGTCAAATTTTGAAAAAGTAAAGGGTATGGAAGCAACTGGTCTGAGATGTTTATGATTTTGAATACAGAATATATAAAAATAGTAGCAATCATGTCTAATTGGGATGTCAAGAAAAAAAAGAGGAACAAAACAGGTATTCAAATCAAAATGGAGTAATACAAAAGCAGAACTCTAAAAAAAAAGTTGGGAAAGAAGACTGATGATGAGATTTTTTGTTGTTGGAAAATACATGGCGTTTTCAAAAGTCAAGATGACTTAAACTTGCAGAAGGCAGCAAATAACTAGTAAATAATAATAAAAATACCCCCAAATAGTTAATATAGTCCTCAGATTAATAAAAAGTTAATAAAAAGCATATTAAATAGAACTGAACTTCTGTATAGCCAATAATAAAGGTGATGCTGAATAAAAAAATGTAAGAGATGGCGAACCATGAGAATGAGATTGTGGAAATAACTTCTAGATAATCAAGATGGTAGGAAAATATTTAACCTTCAATTCAGTCTTCTATGCACCTCGTAAACTGACCGCAACAATTTATGTCAGTTTAAGGAAAAAAATGGAAAGGAAGGGAGAAAAATGTGGTAAGAGTCAACATAAGCTTACAAAGAGTTGGGGTAGAGCAGTGTAATGTCTTCACAGTGTTCCAAGCAAACAAAAGCTTTGCTTGACATAGCATAAAATAAATGCTTCTTGGGGTTGTCAGTGAAACAGCTGTTATAATGTTATCTGAAATACATCTGATGGTCATAGAAAGATAGGGATTAAAGAGCTTGCAGTTAATGAGTTATGTCATTACGTCAAAAGGAAAGAGCTGGCAACACGCTTTTCCAGAGTAGTTATTAGGCCGCAGGAAGATTGCTAGAAGACTTCTTCAAAGATTGACACTGCAGCCACTCAAATAGTTTGACCGAGTACTTTTAAGCCAATTATGTTGGCTTAAAAAAAAGGAAAAAAGGCATTTTTGTTGAGTATTTTCTTTTCTAAAGCTACCACAAGTTTAAATAGTTCAATAGAAATATAAATAATACAAAGATAATTTTTCCTAAATTTTCTCTGCAAATTCTATAGGCTATTCTCCATTATTTTTATAATTTATCCTATACATTCCTAAATAATTTTATTATAAATATAGTAGTGCCTATCAGTGTTACAGGCAAACCTTCAGATAAAAATTCTAGCTCTGATTGTATCTTGAACCAACAGAACTGCAGAATTCCTTTCAAATTTTCATAATTGTGTTTCAGGTTCTATCTTTAATTTTATTCATATTATTAAGAGGAAAAGATGCTGGTTCAAAATTGTAAATTCACATTTATTTGAGTTTCACCTAAATATTTAAGTATTTTCAATTGACTTATAAATATTAAACTGTTTTGGTTTATTTGGTTATTGGTTAATTTGCTTATTAAACTATTTGGTCTATTATTTGGTTAATTCAAAATTAAACTATTTTGGTCTAAGATTTGTTATGATTGCCTCCTTCTTGATAACTGTAGATTACAGTTTTACTTTCATATGCTTTCCAATCCTAATGATGAAAACAAAAAAAAGTTGCTCTTTTTTGGCAGCTCAGGAAATTATGGCTATTTTTCAGGGGCTTTTCATGAAATCAAAATGAATAACGTTTGGGACTTAAAAAATCAATGATAACTACTTTAAAAATTACTGTAATAGTATCTTCTTTGTTCTACTAAATGATTTGCAGATTTTATTGATGCCTTGATTTTATTTTAGAGTTTATTGCCTTGACAGAGTGAATAATCATGTTACTAGTAAATTCTGTAAGCACAAATTCCCCAAACTGCCCTCCTCAAAATATTAGAAATATCTTTATGAAAACTCAGTATCTCCTGGTTCTTGAGCATATCTGTAGATTTATTTTGGTCATTTTTGTCTATATGGATATTTCCATATCCTTCCTTCTTCAACTTTCTTTGTTATTCTTCAGAATAACCAGAAACACTTTATAAAGGTAATTTCACAATTATATTGGTAAAGAAAACCAGAATTAAACTATAATTGTTGTACTGTTGTATAATTGAACTTCTCATTGGGAAATTTTGCAATCAAAACCTCTTATCAATAGTTTTCACATAGATTCTATTTATCTCGCTATGTTGATAGCCGTGGACATTTTAAATTATAAGTAAGTCTGGTGAGTTTTGCACCATATGTCATGAAAAAGTTTTATAAGTCATATCAGACTTTGCTAAATGGCAAAAATTTCACCTTGAATTTGTGGTATTCCTTCATAAGCTCACGTAGATTTTTTCTTAACTGAACACTGTTAAAAAATTTCATATAAAAACTCTTTTTCTCAGAAATTCTGTGATAATCCAAAAAAGAAAAAAAAAATCAAAACATGTAAAACTCCTAAAGCACTTTCTGGCATTTAGTTGTGTGATTAAGCAGTCTTGGATGGGGAAAAAAAAGGTATAAACAGACTTTGAATAAGATGTTTAAGTGTTAATTTTCTTCTTGTGCCTTTTGCATTTAAATTAGATCTGATTAAAGATTTGAACTTCTCTCCCCTTCTTAAAGTGTCTTAAGTGTAAAACTTAGTGGTAAGAATGGAAAGATTAATTACAATATCTTCTTATCTAGGGCATTCAGTAATTGTTTTATTTTTCAAAGAAGCATACTTGGTGGCAATCTGTATTCATTTATTTGTTTCAAAGGTCTGGATAGTTCTACTAATTATGAATTTTACTGAAAGCAATACCTAGCACTGCAATATAAAATACATGATACAGAGACTGGAATTCTGAAATAATTTTTTTGCATTACCAATTTTTCAACTGTTACATGCTTGTTCAAATATTATTATGAATGCAGGAATATATACTGTAAAGTATTGATTTTCTAGTAATTACTCCTTAGGCTTATAGGCTTACAATATGGATTAGAGGGGTCACTGAATGCCAAAAGATCCTACTGGAGCTAATTGTCATTGTTTCTCTTTTTACCTTTTTTCAAACTACTAGCATAGTTTGATTTATAAAATCTATGTGAAATATGAATCTTTTTCATTTAGAAATCACTTTGCCAATGATGGTCTCCAAACTACTGGATAGTAAAATTGGATTAGCTGAGTATGAAGGCTATTTTCAAGAAGGCTCCAAAGTGAAATAAAAGAAGGAAAGTGAAAAAATCTTTCCTTCTGCAAGGATTTATTTTAATATTAATTTTTTTTAATATTAATATTTTAATATTAATTTTTAATTTATTTTAATAACTGTAGCCTATCTTGTGCACATTTGCATCATTCATTTTGAAATAAGGATTCATATGGATAAAACTAATCACCTTACCTTTATTTTTTTCCCTCTTGAGAATTAATATTTGAAAAGATGTTTCACTTTAATGGAAATAATTTATTATTAGAAAGTTCAGTGTTGTGATGATTGTTTTCATTGTTATAAACACGAACCAGAACCTGTTATTTATGATAAGGTCTGTCATTTCTCACCTTTATCACAATTAGTTGTTTATTGTCAAGAATAGACTCAGTGATTGTTTCAGATGTTAGACTTTAATTGAAGTTTGGAGTCAAGTGTATTCAATAACATGATGTGATGTGGATATGAAAAGAGGCTATTAAAGGTCTTAATAACATCTGGAAAACAGAGGAATTTATGAGTTCGTAATGGCTTTGAGTATCTCGGTTTATCTTCTTTCATTTCAGCCTAGTTGTGTGTGACCTAAATGTACATACTCTTTAATTCAAAATGATTTATATTAACATTTCTTTCATATTCCTTCTGTTCTAAGTGTTTATAACACAGTTCTCTCCAAAACTAAGCAAATAAAATTATTACCTTAAAAATACCTTTATTAGAATAGTCAAAATTAAGAGTCCATAGCCCATTGCCACCAAGAAAAAGAAAGTCATGATAAAGTGATGAGTAGAAAATAAAAAAGACAGTGGAGCTACTTTAAAAAAAGATCTTTGAGAGTAATCCATTGGAAATATCTTAATTCAATACCTTGTGTAACTAGAAAAATGTTCAAAAAATGTAGGTCTGCTTCAACAAAAAGGCTATTTGTTCCTGGTCATGCCAACTTTCTATGATTTTACCGCTCTTTCTTGCAATTTTGATAATGTATCTGAAAGCACTTTTCCAAAGTATAAGTTTTGGTTTTCATGTGTTTTTTTGTTCGGAAAACCAAGCTACAGTGAATGTTGAGGTGATCCCTAAACAAACAAAGAAATAATCTCCAGTGGCAGACTGGAGGGCCGCCTGCAAGGACAAGGTCATGATTTTCCCAATGCAGCCTACTCTCTGCAGACCACTGCTCGGCCACATAGTAGGGAAAAGAGGTGACAGAACATAGGGAAGTGGGAAAAAGACTCCTGTCCAAACAGCATGCTTGGTTGTTCACTAACAATACACTCTGATCTACAGTATGGAAGATCCCCTAGATTTTGAAGCATTTCTGAAGTCAAAAGAAACACATTCTGACATAAGTATCTGACTCTCTATACCATTTAAATTGCCACTCATAATACACTCATACATTAAAAACTACAGTGGGTTTGTCTGGTACATTGTAAATATGTTCATATACACACATGCATACAAGTATAGTCAAATCACAAATGCTAAGTGCTTGCCTGAAGTTGACTAAGCCTAATCATTGCCAGGAAGAATATACTTTGCATGAATATCATGGTCTCATGGTTCTCACAATGTACCCATTAAAAAAAAAATGCCCCTAAGTCACTTGTGGAACTTGTTTAATTTAAATTCAATTGAGCATTCATCTTATTTGTTTCTTGCTTAAACTTTTGTCACTATATGCTTCATCACATGCTCTGCACTGTTTTTCTTTTTTATCATGTAGATTGCTTAGTGAGATATGAATTAATCTATTGTAATTTGCTATTATTCTTTTACTCTGAAATATTAGCAATTATGGCTAATAAATCCCTCTAATAATTTACCTATTAATATATAATTTCCTTGATTTAGTAGTATAACTAAAGTTATTATGATTAGAGGAAAATGTATGCAATGAATTAATACAAGTGCATTAAATGTGGGGTACAAATAATCTATATTTTTAAATTCTTCTTTGTGACAAAGAAGCTTTTTATCATGTTATTTTTTTCTGACAGTGCATGTATGTAAGTAACAGTAGTCTGAAATATCACAGTTTGAAGGCTGTAAGTTCAAGAGTTCTTACATATGTGCTATTGTAAGCATAATCTGTATCTTAGGATACAAAACTTCTTAGGATAAAAAAATTCTTCTATGTTTGTTTTATTTTCTTTCATTTAAACTAGTTTCACAAATGATTTAAATATGAGAAGAAAGACAAGAACCCCCCATCTTGTTTTCTTTGCCACCAAAAATCAGAAAAATGCCTCAGGACTTAAGTGAGTTTCTGCAATTGCTTATTGTGGGATTTATTCCATTGCTGAGTTGCTGTAGCTTTCCTTTGAAGCACCCAAATCCTGATTTTTAGTGGGTGCATAAAATATTTTTTCTGTATTTGACAAATCATGTTTGTGGTCCAACCTATTTAGTTCTACATTAATCTCACTAAGTTTTTTCTGTGAGGAAGTAACAGAGAATTGATTTATGAGAAACTGAGAGAAAAAGATTAAACAGTTTTAATGAATGATAAATCTGAATGAGACAGCGACAAAGCAGAGGGCACCACAATCAGCATCCTCTCTCTATTTCTGTCTGTACTCCTGACCACATCTTGAGAGCTTGATAAAGAGTGTGACGCCAAAGGAAACAGTGAAATATATTCCAAAATATTTATGTTTTATTAAGATTTTTTTTTAAAAAAAAGGCTTTCAAACTTCATTTTATCACAAATCTAAGAAAATTTTTCATCAGATTTTGAGAAGATAATAGTGGAAGGCTAGAGATGCTAAGGCTTGGGCTACAGTTTTATCACTTCTTAGTCTCTTACCACCAAAATCTCTGTACTGCTTCCTTGTACATTAGTTTAAGCAGAAGCCACTAGATAGATAAAAGTGCACCATTCCAGCTCTGTATTTAGTAATTACATTAATAAGACAGAAATGAGTTGACTTTTATGGCATACTCTCTCTTTCTCTCTCTCTCTCTAGTCTGTGTGTATAGCTTATACTAAGTGTATATACATATATGTAATGTATATAGATATATAAATATGTATATAGATGTATGTATGTATACCTATATTTACCCACAGATACGTATATCCCTTAATAGCTAATACTTAGCTATGGTGTAATTGTCCTCTGCTCAAAGGCACCAAATAGCAGCAGATAACAGGCTCCTCTATTTCTAAGGGAAGAGAGATCAGCATTATTTGTAGTACTTATATAGCCTACTCTCCTGTAATAAAGCTAATCAAATAAAGTAAGAGGCAAATTGTTTTCAGGGATTTCGGACTAAACCCAGTACCCCATCCTGTAGATCAGCTTTTCATGAATAATTAATGCTGATCAGGAAAGAAAAAGAAAAAGCTTTTTTGTTACTTGTTCGGTTCAGTATCCAACAATCATTTCAGCCATGGCTTTGCTTAGCAAGCCTAGCAACAATATTTGTGCCTTGCCAAGATAGCATTTATCTACATCAGGAGAAAAAAGAGAAACTCAAATGCTGATGTGGAACAACTTTATATGGTGATTCTTGTCAAAATAGTATTATGTACCCGGGAAGTGTGTTGCTTGTTAAAATGCCTGTCACAAATACCTCTTCATGTATTGCCTTCTAACAATTTTTTCTCTCTTTGTAGGTTGATTTCTGAATCTATTTTGCCTCTTTTCTGAGCTCTTTTGCTGGGATGGAAAATGCTTCCATTTCTGCTTGCTTGCTATATGGGTGCTTACAAACTTTCTTAGAGCAGGTTTGATTGCTACAGTTAATTTTAGGAGGGCTTGTGAGATCACCTTAGTTTTCAGTCACTCTCAATTACAGTCTTTTAATAATTCACCTTAGTGCAAACAGTCTATCAGATCTTTAACAACAGAACAATGACACACAAAAAATGGAAATCCATATTATGAAAGAGGTCCTAAATCAACTCTTACTGATTAATTCCCCCTTTATTCACAAAGTCTAACTCATCCTGACTGAATCAATCAAAAAGCTATTACCTTCATACTTGCAAGTGTTGCTTTCAAAATCAATAAAAACTGAGTTCATTTTTAAGATGCAATATATTACCAAAATAAAATTTTCTCTTTACTCAGCCTAGAGATTTATCAAAAACTGTTGTAGTTGGCAAAATCCTGTTTGTTGACCCTGTATATTTTCTATTGTTTTGTAATTTTCATAGTAATTTTCAACTTCATTCCCACTCCTCCTTTTTATTCCCAGTTACATTTACTTCAATAACTGGATAACTATTAGTTCTGTGAATGTGCTTTTCTATTTCTCGACCTGAGAGAACTTCCTTTATGAGTAACAATTTTACAGGAACTCTTTATGCCCCATATGCTTAAAAAAAAAAAAAAATCCACAGTAAATATGTTTAGATTTGAGGATTGCTGAGGAAAGACAGAATCCACCTGGCAACAAGCTGAGGCAAGAGCACCTTTGCCAACAGAGTAGTCCATCCAGTGAAGAGAACTTTAAATTATGAAAACTATAGGTGAAAGTGAAAGGTTCAGGACAACCAGAATGAGAGTTACCTCAGGAATTACTCAATAGGGCAAAAGGAGGACCTTCTCAAAAATGTATACAGCCTGGGAAACAAGCAAGAGGAACCAGAGCTCCACACAGAGACACAGAACTGTGACACTCTTGGGACATCTGAGACTTTAAGTAA
Organism: Eudromia elegans; assembly: GCA_003342815.1. Classification (NCBI taxonomy): domain Eukaryota; kingdom Metazoa; phylum Chordata; class Aves; order Tinamiformes; family Tinamidae; genus Eudromia; species Eudromia elegans. Next base: position 175,602 of record PTEX01000485.1, read on the forward strand.
AGGAAGTTTGACACAGATCCTGGCTTTAAGGAGGGGCTTTGAACTCCCTGCCAGCTGCCGAAAGGGAAATGTGACAAGACACAAACAATAAAAAAAGTTTTATAGAATGTGTCAGTGATAACTTCTACATACAGGTATATGGAGCAACTAAGTGTGACACAGTTGGATCTAATATTCACTAATAAAACTGTCTAGGGATATGGCAATGAGTAGCAGTCTTGCCTGCAGTCACTATGAAATAGTGGAGTTCAGGATCCTGAGCAGAGTTTAGGGAAGAAAAGTAGCAGAGTACAGACCATAGACTTCAAGTGAGCAGACTTGAAGGAAGGATCCCATGGGATTCAGCTCTGAAAGACAAAGAAGATTAAGAAAACTGGCAAGTATTAAAGGGCAAGATCGTCTTAGCACAGAAATAGTTCATGATGATAGGGAAGCAAGCAGACAGAGCAGGAGACTGTCTTGGCTCAACAGGAGACTCCAGTCAGAAAGACAGCATACAGTGGGTAGGAAAAAAGAACAAGCAAAAAGGAGGAATTATTCAGAAACATTGCCTGGGGGCATAGGGATAGTGTTAGGAAAACCAGAGCTCAACTGGAATTGAGACATGAAAGGAAGGTTAACAACAATAAATGTTTCTACTGCTGTGTTAGTAGTAAGAGGCTGAACAAGGTAAATGTGAGAACAATGCTGAAGGGGAAAGGTGATTTAGTGACAGCAGACACAGATAACGTTGAGCTACTCACTGCCTTCTGTGCTTTAAATTCCATTGAAAAGGTCTCCCAGGTGTTCAAGGAGGACCATTGGTAGCAGAGGATGGGATTAGGTATTACTTGAGAACTTAGTCCATAGAGGTCCATGAGACCTGATGGGCTGCACACAAGAGTGTTGAGAGAGTTGTCTGGTGTCCTTGTAAGACTTCTCTCTATCATCTTTGAACTGTTGTGGAGGTCAGAGCATGTACACAGTGACTATGAGAAAAAAAATGAAAAGGAAAGAAAGCCAAAAGACGAACTTCAGGAACTGCAGGTTGGTCAAATTCACTTTAGTCTCTAGGAAAATCATGGAGCAAGTCATCTTTACCAAGGGTTGTTTCATGCCTGAACAACCAGATAAAATAACTGGATATAAAGAGGAAGGGATTGCAGTAGATATCATTTAAATTAACTTTAGCAAGACTTTTCACACTGTCTCCCATAATACTCTTGTATTCAAGTCTTTAATACTACAGCATATTAGAGTATTTCTCAATTGAGAAATTGTAGTGCAGATGTCTGTGTCCTAAATTCGTGTGTTTATGTGACATATCATAATTACATGATGTCACATGTAAGATTATGAGCTATTATGAATTCCTGAAGAATTCAAATGCCATATTCAGTCAAAAATTGTTTACATCATTTGAACTTAATATTTTACAACCTTGTTATTGTGCTAGGGTTAATATTTTTAATTATTTATTATGATTATTTAAAAGGAAATTAAAAGAATCCAGAATATTAAGAATTTTAAGAATTTAAGATTTAAAAGTAAAATCCAGGATATTTTCTATTATCTTACTGCTGAATTTACTAGAAGAATTTAGAGATACTCTGAAGTCCAGAAAGATTTTTTTTTTAATATATTCTCTTTTCTCTCACAGTAACAGCAATAATTTACTTTTACATTATTTCAAGAGGATACAGGGACAAGAAATGCATAGTAGAATGTGAGGAGAGCCTTTTGCAAGGATCTTCTTCAATGTATTTTCTATTGGGCTAACATAATGTGTGATAGACTATTTTTTCCCACTAAATACATATATGTAGGTAATCACTGTACTTATAGGCCAACTGCACTTAAAGTTAGAATACTCTAGAATACTTTGGCCTCATATATGACTCTTTAACAAAACTATTTTTTGCCTTGCAGTATGGTAGTAATTTATTTTTATGGTAAGACTAATCTCTCGGTTTCTTCAGAGAATGCATATATCTTTTCTCTTTGCCTACTGTGAACGCTTCTGATCTCTAGTCATATTGCTTACAAAAGGCCAGAAAGCATCAGTTTCAAATAAAATGAAATTCCTCACCCCAGGATGTAAATGGATCATTTCTACTGTGTTCCAAGGCCTTTTTAGTTTGAGGAATGAGAAATGCAGTGGAGTGTCCAAAATTAGTTTTCCTGCAGTATGCTATGAAATGAAACCACAATTAATGGATCATAACATTAAAAAATAAAAAAAAACACACAGTAACACAGTGAAGGTGGTAGGGGATTTCTTTTTTATCTGAAGTAATGGAAACTATGTTTTTTAAACTTGATTTAATTAAAGATAATAACTTGTCAAGTGAAGAACTGCAGATGCTTTTGAGTAAAATGATACAAATTATATGCACTTAAATAAAATTAAATAAAATTAAATAAAATTAAAAGTGGTTGAGATCATTTAAGAGTGTGCTACCTCTCTCAGGTCTCAAGCTGAGAGGAACAGTGTGGAATTAACTAATGGCTTCTACTTCGTGTACATTCATTCAAAAACTGAGGTTTTCACAAAGACATCAAAACGGCTAGAAAGCCAAAATCAGTATCTTTTGTTCAATTCTAAAAGAAGATGTTTAGAAGCCATTTAATTTAATGATCTGAAAATTTCTTTTGTAGCTGGTTGTTAGTATTTCTTTTAACTGGAATTTTAAATGCATGGCTTTACCAAAGTTTCAGGAATCACTGGATGCACTTGCATGCATGTTTTACCCTCTTATTTTTCTTAACCTCAAAAAAAAAAAAAAAAAAGAAATTATTATTCTGACTGTTGTCTATATTCTTTAAAGAGCAACTAGATTTTGTCTCTGTCAGGTTAAAGCAGTAAACCACAGTACAAGTTACAGTATTAGCAACGGCATTATTATCTTGTAAAGACCTGCTTCTATACTCAAACCTTCTTCCAGGACTGTAATCCTATAAAGCCAAAATGTGAATGCCTTACTTAATTCTCAGTCAATAAAACTTTCATTAAAATTGGTTGGGGTCTGCCCAGTACAAACTGATAAGAACCTAAGAATTTTTGTGACCTGTGATAAAAGTATTTGTAAGATCAGAGGTCTGCACAAATAAAGTTAATTGCCTATTTATTGCTGGTGCAATGAAGGTTTGTATGAAAGAACACCTGTTTGCTATTTCCTCTTTTCATTTTCACTTTGTATAGTAAATTGTAATACTAATATCAAAAAAAAAGGTAAATATATTTTTCAGTCAGTATATTCAAATACATATGAATTACAGGAGCATTACCAGCATTATCCTTAAGCTGGATGTTGTCTTTTGCATCAAAATGACTTTATATGCTTATGGGATATACAAACCATGTGAAGAAAGGTGAAGAGAAAAAGGAATAGTTTGAATGATGTTTTGCTTTTTTTTTTTTTCACACGGTCAATAGCATTGTGTGATATGATGCTGCTAAACATAGTGTAATGCTTTATTAGAAGGGGTTCTGCATGGGGTGGTAAGAGGGGCTGTGAGAGCAGAGCATATACGGCATACTGAGATTAAAGGATTGTGAGTAATTTGGCTGGTAGTATGTGACCCACAAGAAGAATATTTAAAAATATATTACACTCCTCAGAGGAGCATAAATTACCATTTGCTTTCCAAAAATGAAAATATTTGGAGTTTGTTTTACTGTTTACTAAACTTTATATGTTTACTTTGATTTAAAGAGAAAATATCTCCAACATTTCAGGTGTGTTCACATCTCTGTTCATACAAAAGGCAGCAGCAATACATGTAGCATTTAATGCACATTTCCAAGGAAATGTTTAAGTAGGAAGTGTAGAATTTGATGAAATTTTTCATGCTTACTTGGGAAAGCTACCTATTAAACTTAAAAGATAGAATTTTTCCAGGCTTTCTAAAACTCTTTTGTTCTCAGGCCTTCCATTTCATTACAGTGAGTCAAGACAAAACTTCAGGCGGTCGTTTGCTGGATTCAAAGAGATAGAAGTAAACACTAGAGACTCATTGTCATTATTACTGTCATTAGGCACTGTCTTGCCTAAAGGTATGAAATTTGATGAAATTAGATTTGTATTCTAAATGTTATGATACTAAATTGATGGTACTCAAGTCTAGTCTTTCAGTGGCAGTTTGGTCATATGGAACAGAAATGTCTAACTGCCAGCATATGCTAGGGTAATCTAAGTGTCTGACTCCTACCTCTTGATCAGAAATGGCTTGAGACGCTTGCCTTCAAAAACTACTGCAAAGTGTTGAAGGTTTTTTTGAGGATTAAGAGAGAGAAAGGAGGGTGATGAAGGGGTAGGGAAATTGGTGGAGGATTGCCACAGATGTTTGTATTTTCTTGATTAAACCAACTCTTATTTATAACTTAGTTATAACTTAGGTCAAGAATGTTTCTGGATGTTTCTGGAAGATAACACTGCTCTTTGGGAAATCAAAATGGGAACATTTTAATGCGCCTTTTTTTTTACTGTGTCTTTACTGGCTCTCCATATGCTTGAAAACTTGATAATGATTCTTACATTTTTCACAGTGTTTCATCCCCCCCAGTCTTTTATACCTCTTGTTCTTTGTCTTTCCCAGTTTCTTGTTTATGATTGTTTTATACCTTTTTTTTTTTTAGTCAAGATTTTGCTATATGTAGAGTGAATTTAGAATGATATGTGATATGATGACTGTATACTGAGATAAGCCTTCAGGTCAGCTGCTTAAGAAAAAATGGGCAAAAACCAGAAGTGCTTTAGAGAATAATGTTGTTCTCATTAATATATCTGCTTTTACTGTTGAAAATTTTAACGTAAGAAAAAAAAGACAATATTTATTTTGTTTTCATACTAGGGGTCTTTTGAAAGGCAGCGCTGAGTGGAAATACCTCTGAGAGGAATTAAACCATAGTTCCTATTAAGTAGAGGAAATGCCATTATCAATCCCATCCCATCCCCGTTGTGCATTGGTTTACTTTAGCAAACCAGTTGGCATGGTTTACTGATCTTGCCTCAACAGACTGTTCATTGCTTTGCAGACCTTTCATATCCTGCAGGTAGCATATTCTAATGGTAAATACTAATGTCTGTCATCAACAAAATATCACATTATTCAACACTATACCACTATCTCTAAAACAGATTTGTAATTATATAAAGAATCAACAATGTTTTGGTCACATTTTATCCAAAAAATGAGTTTAACCATAAAATTGGCCACGTCTACTTATAATAATGTCTCAGTTTCTCTGCTCCTCTTACAAGCTTGTACACAAAAATTATGGCATTTGCAATAGCCAGATTATTCTCAGATAGTCATACATTTCTACCAATGAATTAGCAGAAGCAAAAATACACATTTGTTTTGTGCATAAGGGATTTTAGGCAGGGTAAATGAATCACAGTGTTTTAATTCACTTGGGTTCAAATTCACTTAGACCTGTCATATTGAACAACAGAAAACTGTCAACCATAAAGAAGCAGTCAGGCATGATATTAAACAGCTGAACTTGCTAAAATAATCAGCATGTAGTTATGAAGTTGCATTCTGTACATCACTGCTTTACAGTTATTGCTATTGTGTTTGATTTTGATATGCTTTAGACAAATTGATGTAGGCTGTTTTGTTTTGTTTTGCCTTTAGTCGTACAATCATCAGGAAATGCAACCTTTCCTCAGACAGCTTTTACTCAGTGAGTTATGGCTTTCTTAATTGTTTGAAATTTCTCCTATTTTAATAGTTTCCTTTTTTTCTTCAAAGGCATACTGGCAGAGGGATGGCCTTTTGTTATTTTTTGGATGAATAAGGAATTTTTTTTTCCCACACTTTGCACTTTGTACTCTTTGTATCAGAGAGTATTTTTTTTTTAGTGCCCTGCTAAGACCTTTACATTAGAGTTTTCTGTTTAGAGTCAGGTTTGAGAATTTCATAAACAGACACATATTAATAGTAGATTACTTCAAGAACGGTGAAAGACTTCAGTTCCAGGCCGTTTGTTTTCCTGTCAGTACTGTTTTTACAGCATATTGTGCTCTGCCTCTTCAGAAGAAAGGAGGACAGCTTATGCAATATGAATAAGCAGCACATTTCTAGATAGGAAGTTGGTAATCTTTGAATATTAATTGGAATCATTCTAACGGAACAGTTAAAAACAGAGGAATAGAAAAGACTCCTGCCTGAGCATGTTGAGTAGCACTTTATTTTTAGACTATAAATTATTTACATAAAACTGCTGCCTAGAAGTCAGGAATCTTTTATCTTTCAGTCCTTGTTTTAAAGCTAATCCACAAAATGACATCTAACTTCATGTTTTCCCTAGAGCTTGACAGTCATGAAAGCACAGCCATTTTTAGGCAGATGTTTGCAGCCGATAAGATGCATTACAGCACGGGCCATTAGCTGAACTGTTGTGTAAGTCGTCAAAGATTCAGGTTGTTTAACAAATTGATAACTATGCAGAAAACAAAAGCAAGAGAAGGTCTGTGGGATGCTGCAGTAGTTCTTATTGACAGTCACCGGGATCAACAAGAAGCAGTGAGCTGGGCAAGGTACGAGCAGAATGACAATGGGGCATGTCTCAGACAAAGCTTGCAACTGAATGAGATAGATCACAGAGCAATACTCCCAAATATGCTGAAGAAGGTTTTTCTCCTGCCCAATCTCATCTATTGCAGTCATATTTAAATGAATTGGAGTGTAACTGAAGCTTTACAGGCAAACTTGTCCTAAAACTATCATGGGATGTCTGTGCGTGTGTATTTCATGTAACTCACAACCACCTAGGAAGAACTGCATGTCTTAAAAAGAAAACAGAACAAAAAAAAAGAGGAAAAAAGAAAAAAGAACAAAAGGGTGAGGAGTTATTGACTATTTGAAGTTGAAAGTTGGACCAAAAAAAAGTTAAAAAAAAAAAAAAAAATAAAAGTATGGCAAGATGACAAGAAGAGAAGAATCTAAAGAATAAGAAAAATATCAGATAAATGCTAGTAAATATTTAATGTGATATACAGACAAGGGGGAAAAAACTGTCAAGAGAGGAAGGAAACAAAACAAAGGAATAGATAATACTTTTGTGTGTATGTGTGTGCCTAAAGAGATGAGATGTAGACTGTGCATATACGTATCACTTTGTGCACTCAGTTGTGACTGTATATAGTTTTAAGATTTACATGTCGTCATACATGTGTCTGACAGACTTCAGTGATGAATTTATTCTGTCAAATATTTTGTCGGATCGAGTTCTCTATGTGTATTGGTATTTTTATATTAGCAATGATATCAAAAATTATATATTAAAATATATCTCCAAGATGACACACACATGTACATAAGCGTTTTCAATAAGAATCCACATTGTGCAGAATATGACTGGTCAGGAAATAAAAAAACAGCAGAATTTGGACAGGAAAACAAATGGAAATTATTTCCTTGCAATTGTAGATTAGTTAGGTCATTATGGTAGTCACTCAAAACTGAGCAAAAATCAATCTGAACCTTCCTGTTTATTCCTCTGGGCTTTGGATTGTAGCCTATGTCTGGTAAATAATATATGCTAGCTCTGGACTTATTTTTTTCTTATCTTTTAGTGTTGTATCATTTTGCTTTCTTGTCTTTTTGCTACCACAATCCATTATTATAGATAAGGCCATAGATGTATATTATATATTACTTTATGTTGGTTAAACATTCTTTAATATTGATATTATTCATTTAAAAAGTCAAATTTTTGTACTGCCTTCCATGGAAGAAGAATTAGTGCTTCTTGTGCTAGTGCTTATGAAGACTCTATTTACTGTAAAGTAAAAAGATTTAAAAAGTGATATAGGTATTTAGCCTTGCTTTGTTGTTAATTAGAAGCAATCAAAGTACTAATTCTAGAGTATAAACCGGAATAATACACAGGCACGTGGGGTGATAAGGTTCAGTTCACAGTTGCAAAACAGTATTTTTCTTCCCCTTCTTTTTAAATGTGGGACTTAAGAATTATTCCTACCAGTGCAATGCATAAGTTTTACCCAACCTTTTAGGTTACTTTCTGATTGTTTGCCTGCCTCACGATGTTTTCTGAGGCAATTCTTCCTCAGTTAAAAATAATACTCACATTTTACACCCTTTGCATTGCTGTGAAGTTTACCTAACATAAAAGTTTATCAATCGGTTTATCAATTGTTAAAGATGTGTGCTGTGTTTGCTGATTCTCTCCTAGCTCCCAGACTTCTCCAAATGTCTTTTCTGGCTTTCACTGATGTCCAAGGCAAAACTATTAACCTCAGTCGTGCAACACACAGTTCTAAATAAGCAGATTAGTGACTAATTAAGTGTTCGGGGAAATTCCAAATACTTTCTAAAAGATTTTTAATATAATTTTCTGTCCTAAAGTAATTTACTAGCTCAAATAGCTCTCAAAAAATGGTTATGGTAGACAGCTAATTTCTGTAGCAAGCATCTTAAGTGCTTGTGAACTTTTTGTCTAAAATACCATTCTTCTTGAAAAATTTCAAAATGAAGCAGCAGCAACAGATGCAGAGTAATAATAGTTGTGAATGCCATTTATAAAAACTGTCTTTCAGTAGATAATACATAAGCCTATGTGGCTGCATTAATTTTATTTGTAGACATAAAAAAACTTACAAAAGTTTTAGTATATTTTCCTACAGATTTCAAGATCAATGAGTGAGCATTTCATTGTGTAACTGACAGGGGCTATACACTCGAAACTATATATCAAGAATTAATTGTCACTTTGCAAGCAAATGAGATAACAGTGAGGCTTGCACAAAAATTACACTGTCTTAAAAAAATAAATGATTCCTTGGAAAGCATAAATGAGCTGATAATCAGGCAGCTAGGCATTAGTGTGAAGAAATAAGCTCCTTGAAATATCTCTGCACGCCCAAAGAGAATTTTAATAAGATATGACTAGGTTCAATAACAGAAAATCAACCACCAAAAGAATAAAATCTGCTGGGGTAATAGTCTTAGTCCTGATCATGTCTAGAGAAAAGCTATGGGAATTTTTCACAGCTTTTCTGGTCCTCTCTTTTAAAAACATAATTGAAAAGAGAATACTTCACTTGGCACACCAGAGTAAGATTATTCACAAATTTCCATTCATTGGAGTTTTTATTACTCTTGCAAAGGAGATACTGGCAAAGAGTCACGAACATTGCTGTAATAGGAAAATGGATATTTCAGAATAAAAATAGAATGTTTGAAAGGAGGTGGTAGATAAAAGGAATTTGCATTGATTAACATCTGCAGTGTCACATGTAAGTCAACTTTTAAAACAATATGACTTCATGATTATGGGAGGTATTATGGGACAGAGTTTGTCTCACTGGTTTTGGAAATATAAGCCTTTTCCCTCATTTACTAAAGTTTCAAGACGACCTTTTGTACAGATAGTTAACTGATATAATAGGAACTTTCCCCTCAAACTCAGGATGGTGTCACCATTCAAAATAATGGGATATGTTTGCACTTGTGGTGAAAAATTTCCATTGATTTTCATATTTTGAAACTCAGTATTTTCAGTGAAAGAACCAAAGGCAGTGAAAGAACAAACTGCAGAAAAGGTAGTAAGATATACAAAAAAAGCTAAAGAAGAAAAATTTTGGACCAAGTGTTTTCTGAAATAAATTTTCTTTTCAACAGAGAAACTGTCTCCTTTCAGTCCTGTTGCATCAAGAGAAACGGATCTTTTATATAACTATTTATATTATATTATATAAATATCATATATATTTATACATATATTATGTGATTACTATTCTTATATAACTATTATCTATATTCTCTGCAAATTCCTTATAGAAAAATAATTTTGCACAGTCCCACACAGTCTCAAACTCTGGTAAAACAGTTAGGTCAAAAACAATAGTATTGACGGCAAGAGTAGGAATCAGCCTCCACAAAGACAATGCATGCATGGGTATATTCCTAACCATGATGGAACAGAAAATGGAGATACTCAGCAAATTCACATATGCTCAGTAAAATCTAAAATAAAAATAAAACTGAGTTGGAGGCCTTCAGGAAAAGGAATTAAGACAAGTTCTGGATATTTTTCAAGAAGGCTGTGCCTCCAGTCAGGCAAGTAAAAAAGCAATGTATGTGTCAGGCTGTAAATGGCTGAGGAACCAGCACATGCTCCTCTGTGGCCTGTAAATTAGCTATGGTAATCCTAATTTGTACAAGAATAGAAAGGACTCTGAAGGAACTTCCCTGATCTAATAAATTAAAGCTGTCTGGAAATATTCTAACAGATCATTTACAGGCAGAGATGATAACTTTTTAGATAGTAGTAATGCATAGTAGTAAAGCATAGATGTTTATGGACATTCCAATGGCAAAAATCACGACTGAGTCACTCATCTCATCATGTATATACAACATAAACAATGACTGAGAGATTTTGCGTACCTAGAATTAAAAAAGATGTGTTGGACCTTTTACATTTCAGTGAGAAATCAGAGAGCCAAAAGATTCATATACAAACTAAAAACTGGCACTGAAATTTGGATAATTAATTGAACAAGAAATGTGTTTTGTAAGAAAGCAAACATATTATAGTTAAATGAGATGGCAGTATTTTCACAAATCATTCAGGCTACAGCCAAACTGGCTGGAACCAACAGTGGGATTCACTTCCACATTCAGATATCTATGTGTCTCAGAGTATTATTAGTATAGCTTTAATACTGAAGCTCATATTGTAGTCAGAGATCTAGTTGGTACAATCAGTGGAATATATGAAATAGATCATCATATCCTAAAATAGATATCTATATTTACTCAGTGAAATAACTTTCTTGACTACAATGGGCAGGAGGGAATTACCTCAAAATAGATTCCTACTGATGTTGTGAATATCTTCTTTATGTGATTTCTGCACAGAGCTGAAACACTTTGTAGATAAAGAACTTACAAGACATCCTTAACCTTCTATAATGGCAGCTGGAACCTGCATAACCTAGAGCTGCTAAGAGGGCAGTGGACACCAAGGTTTAAGCCTTGAGTGCATCATCAGTGAGCAGTAGGTCCTTAGAGTTCAATTCAGTTTACAGCATACGGTCTTATGCCATTTGAAAGGCCTGTTTTCTAGATATCAAAGAAGCTCATGGGTCTGTCATAAATCCCGTAGCATGATTGCTACCTCTGTGCAGATATCATCATATCCTAGAGCCTCCTTAGGTGTCCTAGGGCATCTGAGAAAACCAAATACTTTCTCAGTAACAGCTACTGTAACAGCGCATAGTGTTATCATTTATTGCAATTTAGCAATGAATAAATGACGTGTATAAAATTGTTACCTAATGTATTTAGTATTCCTTTCTCGAGAGCTAAACATGACATCTATGTTAAATTTCCATTTCTTCCCACATTTTCTTAAATATATTCTTAATATTTCAATTTGAGTGATGCTGGACATTCAAACCAAATCCAAGTAAACTCCCCACCACCCTGTTGGAATGCATATAAAAATGTATAGCTTATTTTATTAGTATCAATAGAAATACAATTGTTTATGCTTCTAAGAGCTGAGTTTCTAAATTCTTTCCAGATTCTGCCTCTGCTTATATGAGGTTATATACTCATATATTTAATTAGATAAAAAAAAGAAAAAAAATTAAATTCTACTTGTTAGTACAATTTATTATTATTTGTCTGAAAAGTACAGTTTCAGAGACCTGCAAAGTCAAAATATTCCTATATTTATTCTAACTCCATTGGCAGTAGGAAATGAGGTACAGAACTAATAATTAGAAGACTCATATATAATCCAAAATAAAACTAAATTATTTTCATTATCAGAAATAAGTGAATCAGAAATTTAATTAACACTGAAAAGAATGAATAAGGCTTCTGAAATTAAGTTTTAATAATCTAAAGTGCCTATTATACTGTTTTAATATTTTATATCAAATTTTTCAAAATATTATAATGAATTTGTTTGCCTCTAAAGGATGTCTCAGAGAGTAGATTAAGTTAGTCCTTTTAATCTCTTTTTAAAAATAGAGATTGAATACTCAAAGCACAACTAAAACTTAGATATTTAAAGTCATGAAATTTAGAATGAAAGGTCGTTTTTATAAAATCCTCAAAGTGGAAATTTGCTCCCACTTCTTGTAACTTTCACTTATATTTTTTTTTCTCAATTTAGTAAGTCTCCCACTGCTAATGCACACACTGTATAAGGCAGCTGTTAAGCCTTATAATAGAAAACAGCTAAATAGCTAACATATTACTTCTATATATTCCAAACCATACTGTACTTCTTTACAGCTAAAAGAAGCTTTACTTCCATAAAGCTAACAGAAATACCCATAAGTTAAATGCTCACTGAAGGGTTGATTCAATGGTTCACATGCATGTGTCTCAGATAACTTAGGATATCTCAGACATCTGCATGTGGTGGACAGATATGACACAGGATCTATGAGTTTTATAACAAAGCAGCAGCAGCAGCGGACCAGGCAGGATACGCTTTGCCATCTCCAATGTCAGTAGATCCATACATGTGCTTAACTGAATTGAGTCCCTTGTCAGCACAGACAGTACTGTCTGAAGAAGTAGCTGATCAAATGTCAATGTCTGGGTTTACACTGACGCAAATCTCTTTAGACTCTATTGACTATATAGAATGGATCTTCGTTGTCTATAATGATAGTCTAGGTATTAAGTTCAAAGGTAAACATATGCTTGTAGACACATCAGTTTAGGTATTTTTAGCTGTATCTGAATCCTCCTCCAAGCGAATTTCATCGTGGATAATGAAGTGAAGAATAACTGCTCTAGCTGTCAGGGGGATGCACTGACCTCTCACATCAGTCCATATCTCTTGTTCTCATGCTGTAGCACTTGCAGGGCTTATTTTTAGAACAGAGTTGTACAAATCCTTAATGGCACCCAAATCTTGTAGACTGAGTGCCCAGGCAAAATTTGTTGTTTCTGACCTGGGAGCAGGAATGGTGCTATGTCAAGGAACTAGGAGATGCAGATTAATAGTTCCTTCTATCTCCGCCTTCTTCATCATTTGCATAGGAAATAGAAAATATTTATGTTTTAGTTTGCAGGTAGGTTTTTTTTGCTTGTTTTGTAAATGATCTAAGCAATATTTTATCCAATCACTAATACCCTCAAACTTACAGAATCAACACATTAGATTCAGCTTCTTAAACTCACTTTTAAAACGGTCAGTTATTAGGCAATTAGTCTTAAATCACATGCTTTTATGTATTAATGCTACATAAATGAAAATGAAAGTTAGTCTTGTAACTAACTGAAGTTGATTTATTCATTGCTAATGAGTAGCATTATTCCCTGATGTGTCTTGATTTTAGTGATATGAAACAAATGATAAGCCAGTGTTTCATTTTGATGTTGCCTAAACATTACTGAAAAATATAGCTAAATGTAAAGCTAAATGTGTATGTTCACACAATGTAGACCACATCCGGAGAACAGATAACTGCCATTTTGAGTACTATTCCTGAAAAAATGTTTAGAAGTTTATAGATTACAAGTTTGAAAGAATATACAAAAACATGTATAATACAGACAGGAGCTGTCCTTCCATCTGAACATGGCATTAAAGAGACAATTCTACATTACAAAACTGAAGTCAACATTTAAAAGGACTGTTGAAGATTAAAAAACTCAGAATAAAATATTATGATTAGAAAAGATCACCCCTCAATGAGAGACCTAAATATTGAATCACATACTTAAAACAAGCAGAGATGAAGATAGTCTGGAAACTCTGTTTGGTTTATAAATATTTGCAGAAGAAATATGGAAATTAAATTTTAACCTGCAAATTTTTGAAAAATAAGATTGGAAAATGGAGCTAGAAAGCTTTGAAAGTAAAATGCTTATTAGTGAAGGTGACTGACCAATGCAATAAAATGAAAGTTAATTTTTTATCCTGTAAGATGCATTTCTGCATTGTGTGCTTAATTCACACAATGTTAAAGGTTTCAGTTCAAGCTTAAGTGGTTGCACTTGAAAAGCCTGACAAAATCAAACTTTTTATCTACTGACCTATGGATTACAATGCTATAACTACTGCCAGATACTGTGGAGCCAGTATAAAATAGCTTCTCCAGAAAGATTTGCTCTATCTTGGTTTTAAGTTTCCCTTTTTTGAAATTTTGTTCTCTCCGACAGTGTTGATTCACTATCCAACAACCTTAATTGTTCCATTGAGAAAACATGCAGAGTTCTTAAACTTTTAAATGAATCTCATTCTGAGATCTGTGATCCTTGAGTTGGAGCTTAGACATAAATTTCTCCTGATTTAGTTGAGGACTAAAAATCTAGTAGGTGAAAGGTTAATCTAATAGCTCAGGCAGAGGAGATCGGTAGTAGAACTATCTGAACTCCAAGTTAGTATTAGTATTAAATTTTCCCAAAACTTTTTCATAACCTTTTCATTCCTTTGAAAACTGTTTATTATGCTTAATTTAAAACATGTAACTTTTTTCTTTTTTTTTCTCCAAAAAAGTGCATCCTAGCACTTTACAAAATTAAATTATCTTTGGCAGAACCCCTGATTTTTTTTTTTTTTTAGCAATTCTCTCTTTTTTTGCAATTTCAAAGTTCAGCAACTGTTTTGCCTGCAATCATCATGTAGATTTTTTTTTTTTCAAGGTCTGTGTTTTCTACTTTCTCTTTCAAGTTGCCTTCTTTAAACCAAGTAGAAATTTTTCCACTCCTATTTCATGGCCATCTTACTTTGGAGCAGTGTATCTGTTTTCTTTACAAACTGATATGCGAAGAGGTACATCTCTGACAATCCACTACTGATAACTCTGAGCCTTCTAACATTCACCTATCTCTTGGACATTGCATTTTTTTTTTTTTTTTTTAGTATTCACAGTATCACTTTTATGAAATATATGAGCTTTCAGTTAGATAGGGTGGCCAGAATGAGTGCTTTTTAAATGACTACTGTCTTCTCTCCTTCCCCCAAAGTCTGCAAAGTGCACAATAAGAATTCTGTCTTATTTAAAAAAAAAAGAAAAGAGAAGATCAAATAACAACAGTACATGGATGAAAATATTCAAACTTTCAAAAAAATTAAACTAGATGATAGAGTTGTGATTGCCCAAGGAGACAGTGAAAACATATCATAGAATCATAGAATGCTTAAGGTTGGAAGGGACCTCTAGAGATCATCTAGTCCAACCCCGCTGCACACGCAGGGACACCCAGAGCATGTGGCACAGGGTGGCGCCAGGCAGGTTTGGAAGATCTCCAGAGAAGGAGACTCCACCACCTCTCTGGACAGCCTGTTCCAAGGCTTTGTCACCCTCACTGTTAAGAAGTTGTTTCTTAAGTTCCTGTGGAAGTTTTGATGCCTCAATTTGTGGCTGTTTCCTCTAGTTCTATTGCTGGCTACCACTGAGAAGAGGCTGGCCCCATCTTCCTCACTGCCTCTCTTGAGGTACTTGTACACACTGACGAGGTCCCGTCTCAGCCTTCTCTTCTCCAGGCTGAAGAGGCCCAGTTCTCTTAGCCTTTCCTCATGGGGCAGATGTTCCAGGCCCCTGATCATCCTCGTAGCCCTGCGTTGGACTATCTGTAGCGGCTCCACATCCGTCCTGTACTGGAAAACATGAAAACATAAGAACACAATAAATAGCTACAGAAAATCCAAGGAGCAGGTAACTTTACAAAACACCACTTGTATGTTCGGCAAACATGAAAAACTAAATTTGATCAGATCTGAAATCATGCTCAGAATGACTCATGGGGAATGCCATTGGGAATTCACTCCATTTGGCTACAGGAGAAAAGCGTTTTATTGAAAACTAATACTTCAATGTTTCCACAGCTAAATGCATACTAAAAAAAAAAGAAAAGAAAAAAAAAAAAAAAAACCAAACCTACCACTAGAGAGAGAACTAGATATTGCATTTTGCAAAATCAAATTCTTTCATTTTTCTAAAAGATCTCCTGATTGTAGAAAGACTATGCAGTTAGGTAAATGAAAGAGAGAGAAAGAAGCATTCTATGTTGACAGTGTCTGTCATACCAATATATTAGTAATACATTAGGTATACCTAATATATTAGGTTATATTGTATTTTATTTACAATACATTATATTATAATTTAAATTGTTTCAGTCAACTGAAGTTCATACTTATTTTAATTTTACTCCTCTCTATTATGTAAGTCCTTACACTCTAACTGCAATGTCTATTTCACAGTTTAAAATTCATCCATCATACCAACTGACTGTTTTTAACTTAAATGGACAGATCTTGTTATTTGTGATTAATTGTTATATGATTAGTTATTATTTGTATTCAAACTTGGTAAATCCTCTACACTAGCTATTCAAAAAATATATTTTTTTCCTTGAAAAATCTTTTTTGTTGCACTTCCGGTTATCAAGTTACCTTCTAAATGCAAGGAAGTAGTTTTATGTGTGCTATTCTGGCAAGCATAAAAAGAAAAATCTCCCAAGTTTTCATTGTTTAATCAAATTCAACTTAAAGTTGAAGAAAAGTGACTAAAGTCCAGAAGAACACAAGTTCGTAGTAGTGGTAGGTTAAATTCTCTAGACAATCAGTGTTGATAGAGTTTGGACATTTTCTATCAGCTAAATTTCTACCTTTCTATTCCTGCTTCTTTATCATGATAACCATTATTGATTTTACTTATTTTTTTGGGGTTGTTTTATTGATCTACAGGTTTGAGATTCCTCTAGACACCTAGTGTAAATGTATGCCTAAGAAGACATGTTAACAGTAACATGCTGTTTTCCTTTGCTATTAGTATATATATGTAATATATATGTATATAAAATGCATTCTGGTTGGCCTAACTATAGTTATCCTAGGTTTCAGATTTTAAAATGTAATACACATTGAGAGGGATCACAAATTACCAAAATGAATGCCCCTCAATATACTATATAAGCAATAAAAATATATTTTTACTCTTTTCTTTTCTATTAAAATAATAAAATTATGAGAAAAGTTAACTTTAACTTGGGAAAAGATGCCCAGAGAAGTTGTGGAGTCTCCTTCTCTGCAGATCTTCCAAACCTGCCTGAATGCCACCCCGTGCCCCATGCCCTAGGGTTCCCTGCTGAAGCAGGAGGTTGGACTGGATGATCTCTAGAGATTCCTTGCAACCTCATCCATTCTGGGATTCTTTCTTATGCTAAAGATCAGATTTAGTACAAATAGTTGAGTTCTCTAGGACCTAGATCAGGGCATTTGGGAATATATGAACATGTGTGTTGTGTTTGTGTAATGTGTATTCTGAACTTAATAGAAAGTTTTATTCTACATTATATTGTCTGTCAGCTCTTATTTATCCATCTAAGTATTACAGGGAAATTATTCCCTTCCATTTTATAACCTTGGGGAATTTCTAGTTGTAAAATAAGTGGGATTTTTTTTTTAAAGTAAATTGAACCAGAACACTGTAGTGCTTTATTTTAAATTACATTGATATAATAAATATCCCTTGGTGATCCAGCACAAAAAACATCTGAAAATTTCTTTCTCATTCACTATGAAGCAATATGAAAACAAAAGTAAACACAGTAATTGCTTCTCAGTGATGTACTTTTTTTTTTTCTTCTACCTTGTCATATGGGACAAAATATGACATAGAGATCAGATACCTGTTGGAGGAAATTTCAGCTTTCCGCTTCAGTATGGGATACATAACATTTTCCTTCTGTAGAAATCAAATAATGAGTGGAGGCAGTCACTTAGAGGAAGGCAGAATAGTCTGGTTCTCAATTTGACATGGAATCAGAAGGTAGCCTAAATCTTTCCTCTCTAATAAGATATTGGAGAAAAAAAAAAGTCGTGATTAATTCTATCACCAGGTTTTTGTGGTATGTGTGCCTATGCACTGTCACAGCACCTCATGATTTCTAGCATTTGATTTTAATTTTTCATTTACACTATTTATTGATCTGATGCTTTGATAGAACTATGTCTTAACTCTAAAATCTTGGTCCTGAGTGGTGATGACCCTATTAAAGCCTATTCCTACACACTAAGTTAGGATTTGTGTTGAAGGACTTACATTTGCACTCAGTGATCTCAAAGGTCTTTTCCAACCCCAATGATTCTATGATTTTTCTCCAAATGAATCAATTTGCATCTATCTGCAGATTGACACCTATCATTCTATTGCCAAGTCACTCATAAGATACTTGCATAGATCACCATATCTGACTCTTGACCTTGTTACTCTGAATAACTTTTTAGCATAAACAATCATTGCTCATACCCTTTTCACAGCGTTTTTTTCATGAAGACACAGAAAAGCAAAGGTCAAAAAATAATAATTTATGTTGGAAAGGACCTCCAGAGGTCATTAGAGGTTCAGGGCCATGTCCAACTATGTCTTAAACACGTCCAAGCATGGAGATACCACAACCTTTATGGACAACCTACTCCACTACCACAACCTTTATGGACAACCTACTCCACTATCTTACTGCACTCACAATATTATTTTTCTTAATTTCTAAGTAAAATTTCCCAGTCCAACTTGTGACCCTTGCCTCTTATGCTGTTATTGTGCACTCCTGAGAAAAGTCTTGTACACAGGAGCCTTTCTAACCTGAATCTTCTATTACCAAGGCTGAATAGCCCCAGTTCCCAGCCTCTATGTCATTTGCTGTAGCCCCTTAACCATGTTGGTCGCCCTCTGGTGGACTTAGTCAAGTATTTCCAAGTCTTTTTATTCTGGAACCCAAAATGAGGTGCAACGTTTCAGGCACACTCTTACAAGTGCATTCACTCCTTTTCCTTTATCTACAGGTCTAGTCACCTTATCATACTTAAAAAGTAATGAGATTGGTCAGGAATGACTTGCTCTTGGTAAACTCATGGTGACTGTTTCAGGTCACCCTCTTGTCTTTCAAGCGTTTTGAAATGGCTTCTAAGCCATCCTGGTTTCTTGCAGCCAAGGCTGTCCTTGACCTTCATATCTTCAATCAATTCTTCCTTGTGTGTGGTTAGTGTGTCCAAAAGAATATCTTCCCTAGTCAATTTGTCTATTACCTACATCAGCAACTTGTCTGCAGTATGTTTTACCTGATATTACCCTTCCGGTGGTTAATGCTACCCCGTGTGATCAAGCCCAAGAAGCTTTCTCAATCTAAGGAAGAGTTCATCCACCTCCTCTTCTTGATCTGCTCTGCCCCAAACATCTACTAGTAGATACCCACTGTGCTCTGTGTCTGTCCTCTACTCCTCGGCAATCGACTCTCAACTACTTCGTCAGCCGCCCTGAAGCAAAAATCCATTCATTTAAGCCACTCATCGCATAAAGCACAATCACAATCTCTTCTGAGTCTAAAGGTCCACTGTACCCTGCTACTTGTAGGACTTACCCTGCTGTGTCTCCATAATATTGATGAAGTTGTAGCACTGCAACTGTGCCTGGGCTTCTAATTTCCCAAGTGTGTTCCCCACTCTGTGTGCATTGGTGCATAGGCATTTGAAATGGGCCCCTAATTGTACTGCTTTTACAGGAAGAATGCCATGCAGTTTCCCCAGACACATCTACGCTGTCTCTTTTTCTCTTATTTTCCTTCAAGTTATGGTTTAAATCCTTCCTCATTAGATCAGTAAATCTACTTCAGAAGACATTTTTGACTGTGTCAGATGTTTCCATCATCACAGGACCCAAAGCCTTGCCTGCAAAACAATCCTGACAGCCAGATGCTGACCAACTGCATTAGTCCACTTCTGCTCAAGCCTTTCCCCCTCACTAGAAGGTTTGAAACCACCACCTGGGCCCTTTCATCCTCACCACTAGCTATCTGTAGTGACTCCAGGTCACCCAAGCATTATTGTCAGTACCTGTGAAAAGTAAGGAGTAATAATCTAAGGACCTGATAAGCCTTGCCAGTCTCTCTGTCACATCATAGATCCTGGGAAGAAGAAAATGTTTCCCACATCATATGAGATTAGCAGATTAGTGCCTTTGTACCCTGGAAGAAGGCGGTTTCAGTAACTACTGCTCGCCTTTTATTGGGCAGAAACACAGTTTGAATCAGCTGTCTGTGAAGACTCCTGTGACAGCTCGTTTGCTAGCCCCAGCACTCAGGACACCAAACATTCTTCTATTGCAGTTCTGCAGGTGGAGTGGCAGCACTCACGCTGTTGCCACAAGCCTTCCTCATCCTGACAGCCATCCTCTACTGTTTGTGTAACCGGGGCCTCCACCCAGCCATCCTTCCCTCCCTGCTCTTTCTGGCTGAGATTTTTGACTGCAGATTTTCTCTAAGGTGGAAACCTTTGTGTGTGTGTGTGTCTATGTGCAGCAGAAGGGCTGCTGCACACAGTGAGAATGAACAGTCACCACCTTCCTCTTCCCTCCCTGCCTGATGGCAGAGTTGCTGTTTGAACTGCCCAGCCAATGTTTGCTCCACCAACAGCCACCTGGCGGGATGGAAAGTGAAATTCCAGGCTCCAAGTGGCCAGGTATTCCCAGAGCCTTGTGTTTTCTGACATTGCCATCAGCCACACTTGTGCCCCTGCAGGCCTCAGGTGCCAGGGCTCTTGTTGGTTAACAGATTACTCATGATGATCGTTAATTCAACCGTGTTATCCTCATATTCTTTTAGATCTATTCAGTAAATGCCATCTGATGCCGGCACTTTGCCACCGTGCCCTAAGGGCAACTCTTTTCCTTCAAATACAAAAACAACTTTGATTTTTGTCTAGCATGATGTCTAGATATGAATATTAGTTCAGACCACCCCATCCTCATGCTTTTAACTGATTTTTCAGAATGCAGTTTGAACTATGCAGTTAAATTTGCTTTATGAAAGCTTATTATTTTCAGAGATCCTGATCTTGAACATAGTTATGGAATGGATATAGTTTGACAGGTAAATCAAGACATATTTCTACATTACTGTGGAGGCATGTGAGTATAAGATCTAGCACTCTGTAGACATGGCTGTTTACTATAGTAAAACTATAGTGGTCCAGAAATAGACCACTTCAAAATTCACAGAGAAAGTGTGCTTGTGTGAGGAAAAGGGAACAAAATAAAGACTTCTTTTTTCTTTCTTATATATGAAGGCTTCTGGCATGTTTCAACTACAGCTTATGGCTATTTATTGATTTTTTACAGTACTATTCCTAGGTAGAACCAATTCTTTATAATATATCAGCACAAGCAAAGTGCATCAAATGAACACAGTATAAACACATTACATAAGGAAAAGAACAACTGCCAACCTGTGATAAACAAGTTTTGAACTGAAATCCAGACAAAAAAAGATCTTGTTCTATTTTTGCTAGCCAGGTAAGAGTTTCCATCTAATATAGAACTTGTGATTCTGCCATAGACAGAAAAAGCATCCGCTGTTGACACTTTAAGGCTTGTAAGAATGCAGAAGAAAGGCTCTGCTAAAGAAATGGCAGAAATCTCGTACATGAAAGTGCAGATATAACATCATACTAAAAATAATACAAAATTTAAAAACAATATTTTTCTTTGGTTCCTATTTCAATTTACAGGTATTTTCTGTCATGGAAGTGTTTTAATAATTGAAATTAAAATAATAATTTAAATAATTAAATAAAAACAACTGAAGGAACACGTTCAAAGAACTTTTCCATGCCCATGAGAGTTGTGATCACATTAAGCTCGAATGAGATCAGTTCAAGATAATTCATATGTTCAATGCCCTAGAAGTACTCCTAATGTACTAAGAACTTCATGGGCTATCTAAAACAGAGGAGATATCAACATGATTCTTACATTTTTGTGCTGATGCAACACAAATCTTCTATTCTGAAAGTGTAGTATGTACTCATATGATTTGTGCTATAACACCTTAGTCCATCTGGAAAATTAAAAAAGAAAGGGCTAAAATAAAGGAGAATGTCTAGTATTAAATCAGACATGTATCAAAAGCTAATATGATTATGACTGCTAAATAAATTAGCATTTGAAACAAAAAAATGGAGAGGTATCTTTATCCCATTTAAACAAATTAAGAAAAGACTACTATGGAGTACATTAATCGTTGGGAAGCAGCAGTGCTCATTTTAAGGATTGCATGCATGCGAGATGAGTTTCAACTGTGAAAGTACAAACTACCTTTCCCCCAGCCTCTCCTACCCTTGCTACTTACACCTGCTAATTACAGATGCTTTAGAAATGTATTTAAATGCATTTAAAATTTAAATTTAATGCATTTAAAAGCCTGAGGTAGGGGAATGGAGTCAACACACAGAATAGAGGAGTCCTTTAATCATACAAGTTCTGGATTTAGGGTAAAACTCAGTAAAGGAATTTCATACAACCAATCATCCTGTATTACCAATATGCTCTGGATGTGAGAACATTCCTTTTAATTTTGAGAAATAAAACGTTTAACCTAAATCTATTTAGGGGCTTTGGGTTGAAACCTTAATATAGGAAAAGATCGGCTTGTGGAGCTTCAGGGAATATGGCTTTGTTCAAGGACAAAGCTGAAATAAGCAAGGGGTCAGCATGAGTGAGCCAGAGGGTTTTAAGACAATTTGTGTTCTTCGGTGCTGCAAGTACAGACTAAGAAACCTGTATAGTGATATTGTCTTCTTGCCTATGCTATGGATTTTAATTTTAGTAAGGTGATTGTAATATGTATACTATGAAACTGCATCATTCAATATGACAGCCTTAATTCTGGCTGATTTTGCAACTGTAATATTTAAACAAAATTTCTGATAAGTAATTTTATATACAAAGTTGGTTATAAGAGAAAGTGAAATACCTATCTGCTAATTCCAGAGAGGAGCTAGGTAGTAAAAATGTTAATTCATAAATGTGAAATGTTTATTAAACTCTGCAGTAGCGGCAGTCTTGAAAGAACTGGTGAATTGGCAAGAGTAATACATCAAATTCTCTTAGCTTTTTCCTGAGGTCTTTGGAAGTTTGCCAGGAGAAAAGCTGAGAAGTATTAATTCCTCTCTGAAAAAATAGGCTAAAAATGTTTATATATTTATTGCAACAATAGGTATACTGTGCTCTGCAAATGAATTAGAAAACAGATGTAATCTGAATTAGTTGACATAAATTATATAGAGGTCAAGAGCCTTACTATCATTTTTCATAGAAACTTTTTGAAATGAAAAATAATCCTTTCAAAAATATTAAAAAAAAAAATCTTCTGTTTTTCATGTTTAAATTCCACTTGATGGAAAACAGTTTTTAAGCTATTTGAAAGCCAAGATCAGTGCTTGGAGGCTATACTAATAGTAAAAAAGGCTTTCGAATCCAGTATATTTTGCTATTTAGAGTGATGTGATGCATACTGATAAATGTGCCCTTGGCAAGTGCATATTATGTCTGGGATACTAGACTATTGGAATTCAGTCCTTGTTCCAT
Source organism: Eudromia elegans (assembly GCA_003342815.1). NCBI lineage: Eukaryota > Metazoa > Chordata > Aves > Tinamiformes > Tinamidae > Eudromia > Eudromia elegans. The sequence continues at coordinate 198,959 of PTEX01000485.1, forward strand.
CCACAGATTAATTTTATTTTAAACTGGTCTCATCTCACCAATAAAAAATTATTGTTTTAATGAGCCGAGCCTATCTATTACAAGTATAACATTTATTACAGTCTATTAAAAGGATTTAAAGTATAATTAACTTTAAATTAATTTGATATTTAAGATAACTTTAAATTCTAATTACATTTTATAAATAGCATGATTTGCTACCATTGATTTCAACAGTAGAAAACATCCTGTTTTCAAGGTTTTATCCCTCTTAATTTGAGGCTGATACCAAACTAGACTGTAGAACACTGTCTCCTTGGTTTGTAAAACAGTTGGAGTTGCATCAGAATTGACTATGTTCCAAAGAATTTAATGCAAAAATGCATAGATGCTAACGAAGTCACAGTATCTTAATCACTGTGTCAGGTAGGCATATCATCATTGTCTATCAAGGAATGCTCAACATTGTATGTTCGTAAATGCAAACTAAAGTGTAATAAACTGTAATAAAATGCGCTTGGTTAAAATGCTCTCATTAAAGATTTCAATCAGCTCTTCTCTCTCTTGAGAGTAGGTTCTCCTCCAAAGAGTATGACTGACTGTGTATACAAAATGTTTTCTGAAGTGGTGATTGTGAAATGCAAGATGGTTTCCGTAATTGCCTCATTGTTCAATCTGTGTCACAAAATTATGCTAAGCGTGCACGATGGGAGCTTCTGTGCATATCATGTACGCACAACACTTGGCACTTCAGTCTTTCTTTTTGACATATGGCACTGAATATATTTTAAAGGCAGATTTTTTTTCTTTCTTTTTTTTTTTTTTTTTTTTTTTTTTTTTNTTTTTTTTTTTTTTAGTGTGCGAAAGAATCATTTGGGACAAAGCGAAAACTGGCAGAACACTGCTAAAATGCTAGCAGCTTAGTTTGGGTTTAGAGCCTGAAAAGCAGCCCTATCAATCATGGGATGCCTGTTTTTATCATACAAGATATTGTATAACCCTATTTGGTGGATGAAGTTACAAAAAAATTAATTATAAAGAGAAATTGAATAATACTGCTTAATGAAGTATTAACCATGCATTAAAGGTTTATCTCATTATCTACTTTCTTTTGAAGGATGTACTAAGGTATGTTTGTATTTAAAATGATGGACTATTCTAAGCAAATATATATGCCAAATCATAGGTGCTAACTCATATATATCTATAATGTCTATTTAGTTATAATGCAACCACAGTTCATTTCTGTAGTGGGCTGTCTTTCGGTTTTTGTGTACTCTCTCTATTTTTCCTTATAATGCAAGGAGAAAGCAAAGGCCCCTTCTGTAATAAAGTTGTTATTGGGTTTGCAGTTGTGGTCAACAGTAATCAATAAAACAAATGTCTTTAAGTCTCTCTTTGCCCTTGTATGCTTAGAGTCCTTGCTATCCTTCACTTCTACCTGAAATCAATGACACATTTGCCATTGATTTGCTATAAGAGGCATAAGATCTAACTGCTTGTTAACACACTGCCATAATGAAACCAAATACAGTAAGAGACACTATGCAAAACACCTTTTTTTTTTTTCCCCTCCCCAGACAGATTTTTAAGGAAAATAATTATCATAACTCTATGTCTGTATGAAAATTATTTTTTCTAAATTTTGAAAGAAAAAACCACTTTTGAGAAAAATATGTTGTATTGGAATAGTCTTGTTCAAGCCCAAGTATTTCTTGTTGGTTTTAATGAGTTTAGATCAAATATACAGGTAGGGTTTTAAAATATTATTAAAATTTTGTAAATACTATCAACAATATACAAAAGAAGAGGATGATATTTACAAAATATCACTTTTGATTTGCATAATTTAAGACAGACTCTGCTGAATGCTTTATGTCACTCACAGTGCAGCTAACTGTCCCCAGTGAGATGAGCCCCAAATCAGAAGACAGTGACATGATTAAATAGCATTGCCATTAAGTGGTGTCATTGTAGAGTTACTGAGAAGCCATTGAGGTTAGTCTTGTGTGCATATTTCTTCATGGTTTCAAGGTGAATTGAGCAATATTTAAAGCATTAAAAATAAAAAATTAATCATTAATAGACAAAGTAGTTAAATGCAATATGCAAGTGAATTACATTATTTAACATAAATTTTACAATGCCTTATTAGACTCTCTTTCCATTCTATCAGTAAAAAGAAATGACAAATTCCTAGTATACAAAATATGTTTTCCATTGTTATTCCCAGTCATTTATAGTCAAAAAAAAAAAGAAAAGGAGGGGAGGGTAAAAGCAACCCTGAAAAAAGCATAGTCATTTTTACCAGTCTGTTTACTATCTAATTCTATCTAATGAAAGTACAAATTCTCTTTCTCAGTAAAGATCTTTTATCACTTACTGTACTAGCAGTGGAGATTTGGCTTCCTTATAACATAATGGTTATGAACACTTACGCATTGGTGAGTAGAATTCCCTTGAGAAGATCTACATATTTTGATTGCGTTATCTCTTCTGAGCTCTGTCCACATTCAGTATGATATGGAAATTTTACTAGAATGTGGAGCATTTACCATATTTACAGTTTTTTCAGGGCTTATGAAGCTTTTCCTCTCTATATTGTCCTGCAAAGTTTTCCTTCATTCTTCTGAAAAAGAATTTTAAAAAGTGGGACAAAAGAATGTTTTTCTCATATGTGATTTTTTTTTTAAAATCAAGTTGGTATATAAAGTTATAATTCAAAAAAACCTGAGATTTTGCATTTTACTGATATTTTATGATTGTATAACCATTTTCATGATATATTTGACTGTCCTATTTTGTGGCTGCTATATTTTTGAAGATATTGCTAAACCTGCTTCTTGTAATGATGCATAATTGCTGTTTCAGGAATACTGACATTAAACTGTATCATTTCAAGTCTTTGGTATTCCGTATCCCTACACAATATGAAACAGAATTGAAAAAGCTGAACTGACATTATCCAAATTACTTTTTTTTTTTTTTTACAACAATGTCTTTATCAAATAAAATTAAGTAGCTCTACCTATAAAATTTTGTGAAGAAACAGAATCCACTGACAAAGTCACTGGGATTTTAATTATCCTCTTTGTAAATCTGATATAAAAATAAGCCGTCTAATTGTTTCTTACAGTGTGTTGTTTTCTGCTTTCTCATCTGTATGCCTGATGATCTCACTTTGTGCTAAAGAAATACAAGCATATAAAAGATATAGAAAGGAGGTAAGGGGGACCAGGCAAAATAATCTGCTGATGAAAAAAATAGAAAGAATCAAAAAAAAAAAAAAGCAAACAGAAGTCTTTTGCTGGATATATGTGAAATTGAGGCCAGAAACTAGCATCATTTTCCTTATGTTTTCTGAGGACTTAATGTAGTAGAAATGCTAAAATACACCCAGCACGCACATAACCTCCTCCTTGTGCCCAGGTTTTCCATCATTTATTTTTAATAATGAAGGATACTACCCATATTATCATAACCATCAGATTACTTCACAGACTGATGACAGACTTCTGTCAGACAGACTTCTGTCCAAACTGTTCTCGGTGGTGGCTAGTGACAGGACAAGAGGTAATGGGTATGAATTAAAACACAGTAAATTCCATCTCCACATGAGGAAGAACTTTTTTAGCGTGAGGGTGACAGAGCCCTGAAATAGGGAGCTCAGGGAGGTTGTGGAGTCTCCTTCTCTGGAGATCTTCAGAGTGATTCTGCAACTTGTAAATTTTGTTATGCAAAATAAATTGACGGTGGATAGTTAGGTGTGTCAGAATAAGCTTTCGATGTGCAGCGTAGACAGCAGAACTGCCACAAACTACCTAGACCAGAATGTGTGACTGAAAGAATTGTGGTTTCAGCCTGCTCTTTTCCACAGCCTGGGATGCATATTCATAGTTTCAAAATCTGCCCTGAAAACGATGTTTATCCTGTCTTTCAAGCCAAGAAAGAGAAATGGTTCTTCCTTTCTTTTAAAGGCCAGCTCAGCCTCTTTGCAACTCAGCTATGGGGGTTCTGTACGCAAAGTTCTTGTTTAATCCTCTGTATCACAAACCTCTGTGCTGTCTGCAAAGATGAAAAGTTACATATCACTTTATCTGCATTTTAATCAGATGTGTTTCAATGGAATTGCTCTTTTTTGCATGCTGTGGCATGCAGATTCTGGTCTGTGACTGTACTTTGTAATTCTGCAGCTGTGAATATTCTTTTGTTCAGAGAAAAGTGTATTCTTTTCAGAGCTAGTGGGTAATAAATAACTGTAATATAATCGGTTTCTTTATATCCTGAGTCCTAGAGTTTTCCAGAATTTTGAGAAATAGAAATTCCTGATGTAGAGAGATGGTCTTGAGAAGTGTTCTTTGTACTTTTCATTTCTAGGTTTGCAACAAGTTAGTATTTAAATTCCTAAAAAGCAGTTACATTGTCTGTGCACTACCAAAAGGCCATGATACAACCTCAGCATTATTGTATGTGTTTCTACAGTAACTGTAAAATGCGGTGAGGTAAGATCTCCAGACAAAAATAAAGCCCATGCTAGTCTCCTCTGAAAAGAAATGATGATAGATGATATGATGATAGGCCATAACTAAATCTTAAATACATTGTGACTTGAAGTATAAATTTCACTTACCATATTTACTGGATGATATATTTCTGATATAGACCAGTTAATTAAGTGACATTTGTCAGGAAAAGATGTTGTCCTCTTTCATAAATATTTTATGTGTTCTGTTACGTAGGCTTTGGATGGCTTTCAACCATCTGATTAGAATTAAATATAACAACATAACTTGTGAAAGTGACAAGGGACTTACTGTAATAGGAAATTTAATTTACTGGGAAAATTAAGAATATTCTTTTTTTTTAAACAAACAACAAAAAAAGTTGTGCTTTTAACCTTATTTGCTAAAGCTGTGCTTAGAATTCTCAACCTGAAAGACAATAAGCAAACATTGCTATTCAGTGTCCTGGTTAGTGAGGAAAATAAGGTCCTTGATATTTTACACTGGGTAAGGGAAGAGTACTCTGGAGATTGCTTTCTTTGTTGGTTTATCTTAAATTTTGCCTTTTATTTCATGCTAGGAATGTAAGTATAAATGTTGTTATGTTTTTAGTAGAATATATTTTGTAGCACTTTTTCCTAGTGTTTTTCCCTTGTGCATTGTTTCCTAGTGTATTTAGATCTTCACAGAATCACAGACTGGTTAAGGTTGGAAGGGACCTCTAGAGATCATCTAGTCCAACCCCCCTAGAGCACGGGGCACAGGGTGACATCCAGGCGGGTTTGGAAGATCTCCAGAGAAGGAGACTCCACAGCCTCTCTGGGCAGCCTGTTCCAGGGCTCTGTCACCCTCACAGGAAAGAAATTCTTCCTCACATGCAGATGGAACTGCCTGTGTTTCAGTTTAAAACCATTGCCCCTTGTCCTATCACCAGCCACTATGGAACACAGTTTAACCCCCTCCTCCCTACAATCAAACCTCAGGAATTTATACATGTTGATTAGATGGCCTCTCAGCCTTCTCAGATCTTAAATTTAAACTCTAAATTTACCTTAAATGCTTCAAACAACAGAATACTTGAGGTTATTAAGCTAGAGCAAAAGGACCATCAGTCCTGAGGGTTATTTCCAGACTTTGAAAGAAATTGATCCAGGCAACAGCAGGAGTGGGAGACCAGAGTGAGAAATGTCCTGGCAATAAGGGAAAGATAATTTCTAGCCAGTCAATCAAATTGTCTTCATAGATGTTGTAATTATCTCTTCATGTCTCCATGAGTACTACTCTCATTCTGACCTACTATTTCACTATTTCCTATTTCACAATACTTTTCACAAGCTACTAGGGCTATAGGTCTAGCCTTCAGATGGCAAAATTAATTACTCCTAATGCATATAGAGCCTTCGTTTTGAATACTGCATTAAGCTCAGGATGGAAAAATGGGGCCTGATTTAGTTCTGCTCTTCTTTGGTGAAAGTTGTTTCACTGAGACAGTTGCGTGTCTGAAACTCTTTTCAGTAGAAAGAGAAGTCTCACCTATAATTTCTTGTTTTTCACTTAAATATCTGGATTAACACCATGGCTGCCTTATTGCCTTTTATTCAAAGAATCACAGAATGGTCAACACTGAGAGAAACTTGTGGAAGTCATCCAGCCCAACACTCCTGCTCAAAGCAAAATCAACTTAAAACAGTTTGCCCAGGACCATATCCAGTCAGGTGTTGAAAATCTCCAGCAACTGATATTCCACAACTTTCCTGTGTGAGCTGTTCCAGTGTTTGACCACCATCACTGTAAAAAAAGGTGGTTTTTTTAATCTCTAAATGGACTTTTTTTTTGAATTTCAGTCTATGCCTATTGCCTCTTGTCCTGGGGTAGGAAATACTTAAAATGCTTTCCCTCTTTGATTTTAGCTTTTGAAAGCTTATGCCTAAGCACTTCCATGCCCTCCCAGAACCTCATTTACTATATTCTCCTAGGCATGATTCACATTCTAATATCCAACAAGGACCCTATCTAATTCTGCAGTAGTGCCATATTTTTGCAAATAAAAAGTGTTTGTCATTTACTTAAACAGTTTAAGTCTGGTCCCATGCTATATTGCGAGTGCATGATTTGATATTGAATTCCTACCTGACATGATAAGATTTAACCTTATACCTTGTGCATATATTATGAATTTGCTGCAACAGAAGTTAATGCCTTTATATATTTGATGTCTGTGAGTGTAAAAAGTACAACTGCACACATTAGCATTTAATTTTCTCCAAATGTCTGCCAGTTAAAGATCCCTGAGGATTTTATTTAATTTGTAAGTGAAAGCTGGAAGCCATTCGCCTTTCCCCCTGCCCCCACTGCCATGTCTGTCCTCCACACCAGAGTTCAATTAAACATCTCCCCTATGGTTTCCTTCACCTGCAAAAACAAAGCAGATATACTAACAGAAAAAGGACCTGCATCTGAATTAGACAGGTGCATGTCAGCTAGGTGGAGATATATGCAAGTGGGTAGCCAAGCTGTCATTCCTCACTCTTGCCTCCAGTGAAAATAAATCTCTTTTATTTACTTTCACTCATTGAATCATCCAAAACGGCATTTTTCTGTTGATTAAAACAGCTAAATCTTTCTTCTGTGAGTGTTGGAAGGTCATGAGCATTTTTTTCTTTTGTATTTGTCAACTGCTTTATTAATCATTAGAAAAAATGTAGGCATTTTCAGCAAGAAAATACACTTTCATAGATTAGCCTTTTCTCTTCTGAAATATTGAGACACAAATGAAAGTTGTTATGACTAATGGCAAGAAATAAATATATATATATATATATACTACAAAAATTTAAATACTGTGAGTGTGCTAAGGACTGTTATTCAAAATTGATCAAGAAAATATATATAATGAAAATATTAATTGTAAAATTAATTTGAGAAAGCTTTTATATGCAGAAAATGCAATGCTTCTTACCATTAAAAAAAAAAAGTCCTATGAAAAGAGTCAGCCGATACCTTCTAATATATATTAGATGCATACCAGAAAATAAGGCAAGATTCAGTCAGAATGTGGGTGGTGGTCTGCATAAACACAGCATGAGGATCAGGAAATATCTAGAGCATACACAATTCACCCAGTGTTAGAGTTTGGGAGAGGGCATGATTTCAGCATGTCTGTGGGACAAGTATGCCCAGCACACTGGAATTTCTGGCATACTTCTTCATACATACTTCTGAGGGAAAACTATGTGCTTCATTCACCTATGACATTAGGGCAGGCTACATTGGCAAATAAGGCATCAATCTTAAATCTGACTTCTCTTGCATTTTCCATTCTTTACAAAGCGCTCTGTCTGTGTTTTTTTTTCTTCTTTTTTTTTTTTTTTTTTAAAAAAAAAGACCTAGATCAGCAAACACCTCATTTCACCATCTGTTTTGCAATCACCTAAGTTTAACAGCATTTGATTTTCTCATTCTGTATTACTGAACTCTGCCATGCAGTACACTGAACAGGTGACAGCCATAGGCTATCCGCTTCTCTGGAGAGCATCTGCTTAAGACGTAAGCTTTGCTAAGCAATTTTACAGATAATGAAAGAGCTGGCAATTTATGGCCAGGAATCCTGCTTTCAGTAGATGTTTCCGGAGGAGAAGCAGAGTCTCAGAAAGTGTGATGTGGCAAGGGGAAGCCCTATACAGCTATAGGTTACAATTGTGTATGGTTACAATTGTGTCACATGGCTGATAGCATGTATATTGTATTAGGCAATGCCAACTAGCTCTATTCAGGACAAATATGGAACAGATTAGAGCCTGAAATTCCTCCTCTCATCAAATTTCAGTTGATTTTAGAAATTTTAACTGATTAAATATGATCTTTAGAGTCTCAGAAGGAAAGCCATCTTTGAACTACCTTTCTTCTTTAACCTCACAGAAAAGAACACACATCCTGTAAAGTGAAACTCTTCTTTTGAGAACCATCCAGTTTCTTTATAGGGATATATGTGGACAGGGCAGCTGGAAATCATTTTCTTAGAAAAAGAGCAGCAGAAAGGTCCAGCATAACAGTATGGCTCTTTTTCTTTTCCTGTCCATCTTTGAAAAATGATTCAGTTTCTTGATGATCTTTTCACATTCCATTCACATTTGATCCTTCACCATCAAAATATCATTTAAAGCATGGGAAGAAATCTTCTGAGCTATGGAAAGAGAGGAATTATGAAGAAAGGCCAGGAAAAGATGTAATGCAGGTTGGTTATAAAACTGGCGAATCCATGGACACCCTATAATGGAAGAGGTTGTGGTATGAATTGACAAGGCAAAAGAAAATATTACATTATTCATTCTAATGTGGCAGAAATACATGGGAGAGTGAACTGAAAATTAGAAGAGAGATGAATATTTATGATTCGAACGTCATCATTTCTCCAGTTTTGTAAGCCTTACTATGACATTTAGCTCAAGATTTAACTTTTTTTTCTTTTTTTTAATGATTGCCATTGACAATATTGTATCTAGTCTGGGAATTTTTAGTTTGCAGGACTAATATTTGTGATTGTATGATGAGCCAAATCTTTCTTTGTAATACTGAACAAGGGTAATCCAGATACTTAACCAGGAAAAAAAAAAAAAAACAACTTTGCTTGTGGGAATAAGTAGACTATATTGAATGCCATATATGCTCACTGCATATGTATTTGCATTCTGCTTTGAAGATCATTCATTCTGTTCAGCTAAATGAGGAACATATAGGTTACAGATACATCTGCTTATTTCCATTACGATATACTGCTCAAACAGGATAATTAACCCATTCTGAATGACTAACCTAGGAAGCAAAATCTCGGTAAATAAGTATTTGTTCGCCAACACCCTAATGAAATTCAGAAGGAGGTAAATTGAGTTAATGTGCAAATGCTACACAAGATATATAAGAATTTGCAGGATGATTGTTTCTTCTTTTATTGTACGAAACACATAAAGATGCCAAATGCGACACATGTGACAAATGCTATACCAGAAAGGAATCCAAGCCTCTAATATTAAAGACACATTTTCCCATAGTTCTTTATTTTGACACTTAATCCAAGCGCTCGACATCTTGCCTCATTTTCCCAGCTGGAAAGCTGTCTGTGTGTAGTGTGCACTAGATTTCTATGCTAGATATCTGATAATTCGTGAGGACCATTTGTTTTTTTCTGAAGGTATTGGCATGTCTCTCATATGAGGAGAATCTGAGAGAGCTGGGACAGTTCAGCCTAGAGAAGAGAACACTCACAGGTGGTCTTATCAGTGTTTATAAATGCTTGATGGGGTAGAATAAATGAGACAGAGATACACAACCTTCTCATTGGTATCCAATGGAGAGACAAGAGAAAATAGGCAAAAATTGAAATAAAATAAATTCCATCTAAACATAAGAAAAACAATTTCATGGTGAGAGTGGTCGAACAGTGGAGCATGTTTCCCAAAGAGACTGTGGAGTCTCCATCCTTGGATATATTTAAAACCAGAATGTCCTGAGTAACCTGCACTAGCTGAACCTTCTTTGAGGAGGGACTAAAAGATCTACACAGCTTTTAACGTGGATAAAAATTAAATGCTTTTTAACAACCACCATGAGATAAATTTTTCTCTCAAAGGCTGAATTTTGGAATTTAAGTAAAAAAAAAAATCACTAATGAAAACTAATGAAAATATACACATTAATTTATGTAAATCATTCATGTTTATACATATACTCTTTTATTTGTTTTTAAAATTATATTTTCATAGAATCATAGAATGCTTAAGGTTGGAAGGGACCTCTAGAGGTCATCTAGTCCAACCTCCCTGCACACGCAGGGTCTCCTAGAGCATGTGGCACAGGGTGATGTCCAGGCGGGTTTTGAAGATCTCCAGAGAAGGAGACTCCACCACCTCTCTGGGCAGCCTGTTCCAGTGCTCTGTCACCCTCACCGTTAAGAAATTCTTCCTCAAGTTCCTGTGGAACTTTTGATGCCTCAATTTGTGGCTGTTTCCTCTAGTTCTATCTAGTTCTAGTTTTATCACTGGCCACCACTGAGAAGAGGCGAGCCCCATCCTCCTCACTCCCTGTCTTGAGATATTTATATACATTAATCAGGTAATTAATTTATTCTATTGAATAAAATTATTCAATAAATTAATTAATAAATTTAATTTATTAAATAATAGTGAATTATTACTGAAATAATATTTACAGATAATTAACACTCTTCCAAGTTATTCCAATTTCTTATGGGAAAAAAATGTAATGTTTCATTAAAGCACATCCCTAGCAAAAGCTTGTATCAGGACCAAAAGTTTTGCAGGAATTTTGACATGTCTCAAATTGGCCTGATTTCTTGCTTCTTTACCAAAGCTGTTATGAGTGGAGATTTTGCTGGACTCTGGTGGCTCTTATTTGAGTTGGACTGGCACTCTTGTGAGAGTTTAAATGCCTACAGTAAATAACCAAATTCATCAGAAAGCCACAAAAACTAAGCTTTTGTAACACTGGTATGCCTATGATTTGTCAAGGCATATTTCATTCTGTGTCTTTACTACTGACATAGCGAGAGACACGATAAGTTGTCTGCACCATGAGTCATGTCATAGCAAAAGATTTTTACTTTCCCCAGCATACAAATAGAAAATCGTTGCAGTCTTTAACTGTACACTTTAAGAAAAAAAAAAATATATATACTTAAGGTATTTAGTGACTGATTTCCATGGGTAACTTTTATATAGAATTAGTATTCTTTGTCAAGATTAAAATCAATAACAATAAGTGTCAATAAATGTTTATACTTGTTAGTTTGGAAGACATTTTAGTGCTGTCAGAGAGGAACAAAAATCTTTATCTTCCAATTTCCCAGATATGTTCTATGATAACAGATAACTAAGTAGAGCTATAAATTCATATCTGTGCTTATCTCCTCATAATATAATGTTTAGCTTGTTTGCTTGATTGTTTTTATGTGTCACTAGTTCAAAATAAAAAAAACCAAAAACAAACACAAACACTTATTTATAAATCAGCAACAGAGATATATTTAAGAAGGACAAGGGCCAAATGGTTAAACAATATTTAGTGGAATAGAGTTCAGCAACAAGACTTAATGATATCTACTCAGAAAAGTCATCTTTATTTACAATGTAGAATTTCTATTTGCCTAAAGTCCTCATAAAAAAAAATCCCAAGCACTAAAAATCAGTATAGAATATCCCTTGGGAATAATTTTATTTTACCTACCTAATTTTACTATGCTATTTCTAAATAGTGAATTATTTACAATAATATATTTACTCATCGTCTTTTCCCTGTAATATCCTTTGAATGCAAAGTTCTGTCTTGATGCATGTTGTCTTTACAATGATCTCCGAACTACATAAAAGGATACGTTGCATAAATAGCAAGAGGAAAATCAGAAAGTTTTATTTAGGTAGATCCTGTAGCTCCTCATGATTCTGAATTTATGAAAAGGTTTTTCTAGCTGAGATCTCCACATTAATATTGATAAGGCCTCACCTGGAGTATTGTGACAAGTTTTGAGTACCACAGTATAAAGTACATATCAGAAAGAATACTCAGATTTCATGAAGATGCAATTTAAAAATGAAGTGCATATTTTCTGGGATAAGCATGAGAATGTGAAGGGGAATAAAAGAGTCTTTGTGTTTATAGAAAGATTATTTTAATTTGATCTTGAATGTCATAAAAGACATAAAAAGAAATCACAGAATCACAGACTGGTTAAGGTTGGAAGGCACCTCTAGAGATCATCTAGTCCAACCCCCTCTGCTCCAACAGGGACCAACCACTAGAGCACATGGCACAGGGTGGCATCCAGGATGGTTTGGAAGATCTCCAGAGAAGATCTCCACAGCCTCTCTGGGCAGCCTATTCCAGGGCTCTGTCACTGTCACAGGAAAGAAGTTCTTCCTTGCATGGAGATGAAACTGCCTTGGTTTCAACTTGTACCAGTGATAATTTAGAATTCCTAAAACAAGAAAAATTCATATAATAAAAAAAAATTTTAAACTCTGTCACACTTTTTGACATTGTATTTTGTTTTCCATTCTACTTTTTAGATTATGAATTTAATCCTGTATTATCTTGGAGGCAGGGAAATTTCATTTTAGGAACAAAATGCTCACATTTTCAACTTTTAATCATTATAAATTTAAATAGAAAACAAAATCATCAAGAGCTCTGAATTTTGATCACTGTCTTCATGTTAATGATTTAGCAGTTATAATTCTCCAGTAGCATTTTCTTAATTGGTTAATACGCTCATTTCAAAAGCTCATAGCAATTTTTCTTATCTCTCCCCAAAATATTTTGACTTCCTCAATGGCTATTTTCAACCGGAGAAATTAATTAGGGCATGATCCAGCAGTGACTGAATCAGTAGTTGCTGCTGCAATCAGCCATTTTACAGCCATGTGATATTGTTGAAGAATACTCTGTGCGCCATTAATGAAAATCAAGTTTGCATGAACACAGATCCTGGGTGGGTTTAATATGAAAGATTTGTTGTAGTAGTAAGATAACAATTTTATAAAACCTTTATTTGATAATTTCAGTGTTAAAATTTCAGAATTTCAGAACTGTTACAGAATCAAACTGAAGGAGTTTAATCATATCCAGCTACTATTTTGTGTGCTAGAATTGTTCAGATCTTAGCAGTTTGAATCACATTTATCTTAACTTTTTAGTAAGTCTAAAGATCAAATCTGATTATTTCCTGTTCTTCATTGTGTGGTTTTTGGTAAGGTCTTGAAAGATCAATGGAGGTGAAACTTCCTTTGAAACTTTCAAGATTTGGTGTCACAAGAGTACCAGACTTCTGCACTGGTAGAAGGCATTCTGTACTGTATTAAAACACATTAAACTTTTATATACTTTTCTGTACTTTACCTATTAACAGTTTCAAGTCCTAACAAAATTAACTGCAAGATAACCTAAGAGTATATTTTAATAGCAAATGCAAGACTCTACTGGGGTTTTTTTGGTGAACTAAAGGAATTAAAAAATGGAAGAATTATATCTCTCTTCAGCTTGATTTTATCTTTTATATTTAGTGGTGCTTCTTACAATCCTGGTTGTTTGAAATCACTTGAGGCTGTGTTCGAAAGGAAACACAGACATGCAGGAGAAAGGTGTGAAGCCCAGTGTCTCCAAAAGATTTGTTTCTGGGAACATAACTTCAGGAAGAAACATGTAGAAGATAATCTACTTGTCCTGTAAAGTATGTAGATTGTGTTGATTAGATTTTAGTGTTTTGTGTTCCCACAGCTTAACTGGGCCTGATGACGTAACCGAGTTGTTATGACATACTGTATCATATCTTATGATTGTGCTTTTAATTTCTTGAGTCTTCTTTTCTAATCTTGCAATCTAATCTTGTTTAATTATTTCTGAAGGCTTCATGCCACTTTATATCTTTTATGCAAGCTAATCTTGATTAATTGTATCAAGTTCTTATTATAGTTAGTGGTGATCTGTCTGATTGTCCGCACATAAACTCCTGGTGTTATTTAAGACACTTCTCCAATTAAGAAACTGGAGTGTTATTTAAGATCCTCCAGTATATCTAAGATATCTATGCAAACCTGCAGATATTGCACACGTTCTCTAAAAGCTTGCTGCTACTCCAGAATCTTAGCTGGAGGCCAGAGGGATACCCTCAAGTATCAAAATCAGCGTTAAGATTTTAAAATGTGTGCGTAACTCATTCAAGCCCCTAAACAATACAGTCTATGGAACAAAGAGAATCAGATGACATTAAAGGCTTGTTTTAAATGAAGTTCTCAATCTCTATTCAATGTAATGGGAGCAGAGTCACAAAGCTCATGTTGACAACAGATTTCACTAGTGTGGGACTGAAAATAATTTTAAAAATTCTTGTTACAAAAATAAATCCCTGATTATAAGGTTATGTAATTCACAATGTATTTTTTTCCCGCAGCATAAGATTTTTTCAAAGTTCTTTTTAAATGGATTTTTTATTCCTTTGAGATGTATCTAGTCTTGTTGTCCATTTGGATGGGAGAGTGCAGCAAGAGAGATCTCTTGTCTGCTGTAGAGAGGATGAATGCTGCCTGGATTCCATTGTACTGATATACAATTAAGGGTTCAAACCAGCCATTTAAGATGGTCTGGGGTACAAGTTCTAGTTTATGTTTACTGAAAAAATGCAGGGGCCTTGTGTCCTGTGTTGTATTTTTAGCTCTATGTGGATGTTTTAGTTGAGGGTATTTTAGATACCATATTCACAAAGATTACATGCAGATACCTGAATATGAATGTCTTTATGTGATCCAAATGCTTGATTCAGTTGCCTAAAAATAAGCATCTCTGTTGCCATCGGAGTGTGGGATTTTTTTGCCTTTTTTTTTTTTTTTTTTGTTGTACTCTGTGGTTAACTGTACAAATTGGCCATCTTCTACAATTGGCTTATTTATTGTACTATATTCTTTCAGTGGTCCCGCAAATCTGTAGCACTGTCATGATTGATTGTGAATGAATTTGGGTGGAGGAAGACATTTATTTGTAAAAGTAATACTAATATAACCATTTATGGTAAACAGGGTATCATAGTGTAAAATGATCTTATCCACGAAAGAAAAGAATAACTTGATCCAGAATACAGCTCTGGGCTTTGAAGTTAAAATATCAGTGAGTGCTGCACATTGTGTATTCCAGAGATGAAAGTGAAAACCTGTCTTTCAGATTATTTCCTACCAACCTGTTCTATTCCATTAGATACAGTTCCTCATATTGGAGTGTGTAAATTTTAATAATTCTAATAGGAGCAAAGAGCATGCTTTAGAAAGCGTCTACTTATTGTCTGTTATGTTAGTGAGAACAGATTTATTTATTTATTTTTCTGAGAGGGGAAAAAAATAAAAGCAGATTATTGTATGTTTGCAAGGAGATACTTAAGATGCATTTTATATTGGTGTTAGTGAATATGTCAAGGTTGAAGGTTGACCCTATACCTCATTAGGCAGCCAAAAAGTGTAATAGTGACCTCCTAAAATATGTGCTGTTATACTTCCGGTATAATAAGTTCTAAGACCAAAGTCCATATTTTATTCCTTGAATTCTAGTGAAAACTAGATTTCCTTTTAAAGTGTGGATACTTTTTTTTTTTTAGACTGGACTTTATAGACAATGAAACACAGGACACAGATATGTACAATTTGTAATGTGCTTTTCTTATATATTTTCTTTCAGAGTATCACAGTCTTTATAAGAAAAAAAAATGCTATAAATTCTAGTTATATACTGAGGCCTCTAAAAAGCACATGCTCTGTAGAAGAGGTCTCTTCAGAAAACTGAAATACCCTGAGGTTAGAACATGCATCATTAGAAGATATGGTACGATTCACTGACATTCCTATGTGGTTGATTTATAGGAGTATCATTCTATCTCTAAGTTTAGAGGGACTGCTGCAATTCATACATAGATAAAAAAAAGACAGATGTGAAGTTACTTACCAATTTTGGGAGTAAAAGATGGAGTGTGCACATTGTTTAATTGTCCTTTTAAAATAACTGGGTCTTTGTTCCATCTGGATGGGAAGAAGAGAAAAATGGATCTTTCGTCAGCCTCGTTCACCTTCAGGAAATAATATAGTGATTACAGGTCTGTTTTAACCACATGAATAGACATCATTTGCAGGATATATCTTTCAAATCCTTAAAATATGTTATATACTTATAAACCTGTCTGTTTTTCGTTTTAACATTATTTCAATACATGAAGAGTATGAAAATCTACAATAAAATAAGAATACTGCCTTTTGCTGGTAAGGGTTTAGATTTACTTTAGGACTCTGCAGTTTTGCTGTTGATCTACAGCTTCAGCATATTGAATGCTGAGAGTGATGGCCACAACTCCTTTATATGCTCAATTTCACAAGCTGCTGGTAACAGTAGGTGATGTATGTATTGCTTTGGAATAGGAGCCCTGATGTTTTTTGTTACATAGCAAGTCAGTGAAGAACAAGAAATACCTCTTTTGATTGACTGTTGCAGACCATTTTAGGCCTGCACCCTTACACGTGTGCTCAAGATGAGCCCCCATTTATGTGTGTATTGATTTGTTATGTTAATTGTTGAGACCTGTTTTGTTCATTACACTTGTGTTGTAGAATGTTCCTGAACCCTCCCGAATCTTCCCCYGCACSTGSCCCTGTCAGTCATTTGTTGAACCCTCCCATTACCCAATCACACCCCTGAGAAMCTTTCCCYTTACCCWATGATCCTTAGAGTTTGTGCCCTGTTGAGACGGCTATAAAAGGAATGTTTGTTCSAGAATAAASGTTCCCACTTTGCACCCCCRCGGGYGTGYGTGTCTTGCCTCGGWGGGMCAGGCAYTCCGTGGGTGTGGGGACCCTCCACTAACTTACCTTCCGCCCTGGGACCATCGGAGGAGGAGTTGAGAGTTCGGTGACCCGCCCGGGGCATGTTCTGCCGAGGAGCTAGCTAGGATTCAGGTGAGACCCGGCGCTGGGGTTTGGCGCTGGGTTTTTGGGAATCCCCGGGTTCTCCCTATTCTTTCGGGGAAGGGCTCACCGCAAGTGGCGCCCAATGTGGGGCGATCGATCTGGAGGGTATTTTAGTTGGTGGAGTTTTCTGTTCTTTTCTTTGAGGGGGGAATAGGAAGTGGACTGTTCCCTATGAGGAGCAACCCCTAGACCCTAACTTTATTCTTTAATTTGGAAGATTGGGGAATAAGGGCTTGGGGTCGGCTTTCTACCCTAATTCCGGGTTGGGGGAGAAGGTTTTTGGGGAATTTATTTCAGTTCCTTACCTTTTAATTACTATTGAGGGGTGAGGGAGCGAATTTATTTTGAGGGTTTTGTCCGGGAGGTGGCAAGACCACTCCTGCAGCTTTTGTTAGTTAAAAGTTGTTTAGGGAGGGGGACCTACATTGTCTAAGGTCCTCAAGAGGTCCCGCGTTGTAGCTAGGGACCACGTGGCATTGGGGTTTCATTGTAGAAACTGGCCGCTGCACCGCTTATCTTCTTAAAGCGGCAGGCAGTGTGAGCAGTCGAGAGCGTGGGGGGGGGGAAAAACAATAGTACCTGCCTCACTGGGCTTGATCCGCCTGTTGCGGGCCGAGCCTCGACTGTGGGGGTACTTGTGTACCATTAGGTTTTCGGCTTGCTTTTTGCGAGATTACCGAACCTTTATTGCTTGTATATTTGTATATATTTGTATGTATTATCTGTTTGTAAAATAAGYGCTAATAYTTACCTGTGTAATATTGATCTGTATATATATTGTGAATAATTGTGTGTGTTACCTGTAAGGGGATTTTGTCTGTATTTTGATAATTGTTCGTTTGTAAATTGATTAAAATGGGTGGTTGTATATCTCAATTCTCTCAACCACTGGATTTAGAGCAGCTGCGATCTGTTTTATCTGGGAATCAGGTTGAGTGGACAGAGACAAAATCAATAATAAAAAAGATGGTCAAAAAAGGGCTGTTACAGGAAGGAYAGAGCTTGCTCGACCACCGTTTGTGGAGAAACTGGCAGCAGGAGTTCTTGAAAAAGAAYAAGGGCTCCTGGCTTRACCAGCTTCACAATYGAGGAAGAKCGGCTAGCTGTTTAATTATAGCTCGTTTGTTAAAAAACAGTGATATCGTGGCATATGTTCAAGGTGATGGTATGGGGCTTAGTGCAAACCTGCCCAAAGATAAAATYGTTTTCCGTCCCGCTCTCGGTGGATGGCAAACGGTTACCGGCAGGCTTGTTCCACCGCCATCGCGGAGTCAGCAGGTTGTGCTCGAGCCTAAGGCTCCAACGCCGGGGACAGATCCGCCATGTTATGAAGACCTTGAGAGCGGAGATCCTCGCAGGACGACCATCGGGAGCACAATGGCGGCGACGCCATCTTGCCTAGCGAGGACTACCCCCTCGGCTCCTCCCCTGCCGCCCAATGAGAGCCAAGGGGGCGGGGTAGAGCTCTGGGGGGAGGAGGGCGGTCATCAGACCCAGGGAACAGCTCCTCCCATCACAGGAGGTGCTGCC